>PVJO010004644.1:0-107273 GCA_004026905.1 Hystrix cristata
ACATCGAATTGTCTCTCTGATATGAGAAACCATAACTGTAAATAAGGACAAAGAGGTGTAATAGATATTATATAAAAGGAAGATAATATACAAAGGAGAGGAGTACTAGAAAGAAAGAAGGGGAAAAGCAGAAAGGCAACAAAGGAAAGAAAAGGGAAAGGGAAAATATGGAAAATGATGAATAAACCTGCTGTAAATAAGGAGGGAGGGAACAGAGGGGAGGGGTGGGGAAGAGGGGGAAGAACCAAGACGCATCATGTACAGGTACAAAATAAATGTGATGAATGTAACCATTATATGTAAAATGTACCAATACATGTTCTTGGTTTAAAATAAAAAAATATATATTTCATTCTTGAAAACATGGAGAACGATCTATTAATATCGTCACCACCATCATTTTGATGGATTTGGAGTATGAAGGATCCAGAACAATTTCAGAGGCATTTTCTGATGTTATTGAATCAAAATGACTAGAGAATAAATCGAACGCATCCACTTTTGAGTGGCTCCCACTCCTAGGAGGATTCTTAAGATAAATGTTGTCACAATGTGGTTTAAAAATGTTTTAGGTTCTGTCATTAAATTTTTTTTTTTTAACATAGAAATCACATTTTTCCTGAAAGTAAAAGAGGAGAAAGAATGAGGATAAAGGACAAAAGTCACATTATGGTGAGTGTTTTGAATTATATTATATAAAACATAAAAATATTATTTTAGTCTGTTCAAGCTGTTATAACAAAATACAATAACTAGGTATCTCGTAAACAACAGAATTTTATTTCTTGTATTCTGGAGTTTGGGAAGTTTAAGATTCAGATTTTGGCAGATTCATTTTCTTTCTTTCTTTTCTTTACTTTTTTGGGGGGGTGGTGCTGGAGATCAAACTCAGGGTCTTGAACTTTCTAGGCAAATGCTCTACAACTTGAGCTAAATCTCCAGTCCCTGATTCAGTATCTTTTGAGGGGCTATTTTTGGTTGATCGACAGACATCACTTTCTCATTATGTCTTCACATGGAGAGATCTCTTTAGATTCTCATCTATAGGGACATTAATTCCAGTTATTAGAGCATTCACGACCTAATCCTCTGCTAAAGGTCCTGTCTATAAGAACTCAGGGATTAGAATTTTAACACATATGGCTTTTGAGACCATAAACATTCTGTCTATTCTATTCTATAAAATAGAATTATAACTTCACCTGGTAATATTATGAGTGTTTTTTCCCCCACTTTGCACATAGTCTATTTTCTAAATTTACATGTACTATTAATTAGTGATATAATCAGAAAGCAAATAACTATTATATATATATATATATATGCACATGTTGTTATTTACTGGTATTTGAGTCAATATTTTAAAAATTGTGTGTATTGAAGAAAAAAATGCTATACTACTATCTCAGTTTAACTACTAGCCTGTTAGTCCCAATGCTTTTGTTCATTTTGACCCACAGAAACCATATTCTTTTTGGTAAAACTTAATTGAATAAAGTAGAGTAAGGAAAATAAGTTAGAATTTATACAAGCTACCTTTGCATACTTGCAAGTAGTGGCCTAGCAAAAGACTGACTACACATAATGGCCCTAAAACAACACAGCGTTTTCAGTCACCTTGTTTTTTCCAGTGAGTGTTCTGATATGTAGTTATTTTGAACACTTTGTTACTTTAATATGCTGTTTTGCTTTCTAAAATAGAGGAATTTGAAGAGATAATAACAGGCAAATAAATAACAAATCAGTTTTTCTGCAGGCATATATTTGCCTGTCATGATGCAAGATTTTCTGAAAAGATGAGAAAGCTCTAGGCAAAAGTAATTTAATTAAATTTCAAAATACAATTTAATGTGCTAATTAAATTTATTTTTTCCTTCATAGTGGGAAACATTACAATTTCTAAATTCCTATTAGAAATCTATCAATAGATAAACTATTTTATTGCTTCACTGGAATTTGTTCTTATGATTAAAATTCCCTAGAAATAAGCTATAAACACAATTTGAGAAAATATGTAGCACATCATAGCAAAAATGTAACATAGCCATCAAGATTTTAACCAAATTTCCAAGCTGTAAAAGAGTGAATTTACCTAATGCTTATGATAGAGAAGGCATAATTGTCTCAGTATCTATAAAATTTAATACTTCCTCTGCTTAAATATGGTTTATTTTTTAAATAATTTTCTATAATACTAATGAATAGAGATAATTCACTGTGATTTTGTGTTTAATGTGCACACTTCCACATGACACAACTATCTCCATGGATGTTTAACAAATATGCTGTTTCAAGTATGAAATACGAAGTTTTTATTTTAAGAGAGATCATTAAGAATTTTACAGTTTTTACTCAAAATCACACATGCACATCCTAATTAAAAAAACTATAATAATTTTAAATTTTTCTCTGAATAGTTTTAAAAACTATAATAAATTTTTTCTATTCTTTCAGTTATTATATGTTGCTTCATTTCTTCACCTAGGACATTTCTCTGTTGCACAAGATTTATAAAGTTTGGAAATAACCAATTGTACTTAATTTGTCTACAAGCAAATGAATAAGAACCCAAAGTAGGTTTGGAGATCTCAAACATCAAGTTTAAGTACAAACTCTGATTATCTGGAAATTTTCCAAGTTCCTCGGTGAACATTCCATACCAGATTGTGAGGAGAATCACTGAATACTGAGAATGACACTTGGCACATTAGGAACACCTCTCTATGGTTACTGTTTTTGAAAAATGAAGAGTGTTAGTAGACAAGTTTGAGGAGATTTTATTAAAAAAAAAAAAAAAGAGTAGAAGGAATTGAAGAAACCCAGTGTCTGTGCCAAGAAGCTGATGAATGAAATAACATAATGGAGGGGAAAAAAGTGGAAATCCTACTGAAGCTAGCTACCCACTGAATGGAACAACAGATCTGGATATTTGAAGAGAAAAAGAAATAGCAACAAGCACCCAGTGCAAATTTAAAATGGGCAAATGGGTACACATAAAACAAGTGAGTCCTAAAAATCCCATTGAGGAAAGGTGGATTTGTACTGTTATTGAGCCTGTATTATGCATATATAGTGCTATGGTGGGTTTTGTCTTTATTAGTGATAACTCTCCTAGACTTTTCAGATCCATTATTTTTAGCTGACACTGGTACAAAGACATCTCTCATCTTTCTAAAATCATGGAAAAGAAGCAAAGTGGAACAAGGACAATTTTTTTCTTTTGTTCCAATTGAGACCTACTTAGGCCATCATGTCTCTGTAGTAAACCTTTGTAGATTTTTTGTTTGTTTGTTTTTGTTTTTTGAGACAAGGTCTCGCTATGCAGTCCGGCCTGGACTCACTATGTAGCCTGGGCTGACCTCAAACTCACGGCAATCCTGCCTCAGCCTCCTGAGTGCCAGGAATACTGGTGTGTACCACACCTGGCAAGATTCCTGTTTTCAGTTAATCTCTTTACATCACCTCGTGCATGTCCTTGGAAACTGGGCCACATTCTGTTATCACTATATGTGATCAGCCATTTCTGTCTCCCTCCTTTACAGGTGTGTGGCATCCATGAGGGCAATCACCCTGTTAGTGTTTATACCACTTATCCCCAGAACCCATTGCCCACTGCTTGTGAAATTCATAGTTTAAATGACACACACTTGACAATATAGAAAAGATTGTTTCATTGATCATGGCTAGAATATTGAATGGTGGTTTCTTTGGAAAATTAGTAATGAACATTTTTGATTGGCAGTATACTGAGTTAATCAAAACACTGAAGTGAAATTTGAAGCAAAGAGAATTACACAGTTCTAATTGGACAAGTACATGTCATGTAGGGAAATGTGTTAAAAATGTGGAAAATATTTTAGTAATTATTAAGGGTAACTGAACATGATGAATAGGAACATTCCTGTGTCTGTTCATATGTTATATATAGGTTTATGTATATATTTATGTGTATCATAGATATATAACTTTATGTTTCACTGCATATAGCATACATGATGGAATAAGCTTGGATTTAAAATGACAAAATTTAAATGTTTTATGAGTATTCCAAGAATTTTGTAACACATTTATCAAATATGAAAATTAGAAATCTATTGGCATTAGAGGTAAAAATTGATGTCATCTATCTGTACAAAAATTAAAAATATTGTTGGTTAAATAAGGGTAGGGGATGACATCCTAGAGGCACTTTATACTATAAGAAAAGAAATATTATTGGACAAATAAATATGTTACAAATATTCTAAATGTTTTGACAATATTGATAATTACAGCAGCAAAGCAATTGAGCAATTTGAAAAAAGTCAACTATCTAGACATGTAATGGTAATCTTACAGAAAATTTATTTCAGAATATAGAAACAATAAAAGCATTGTTAATCTCTACTTGTTTCTGGAGTTAAAGTGGCTAATGATGCAGAAGTAATAGAAAACTGAGAAAGTAATATAGAATTTTGATGAGTCTAACCATAAAGGATTTGAATAATTAACACAGTCACATAGGTAACTTGTACACTAGGCTTTAGGAAATCAGATTAATTTTTAATGTGAAAAAGCTATATTTTTCTCATGTCAAAATGTAAAATATATTACAGTGCGAGATGAGGAAGTCTTCAAAGGAAGTTCTACAAAACACATGTGAGAATAAGAAGCAGACAATTAATTAAAAATTTACCCAAATGAGAAAATTACTGACAAATGATTTTAAATTAGGAAATAGGAATATCAAAGAGCATTACCAAACTAAAGGCTGAAATACACATGACCAATGGTGGCAATGTAATGAGGAATTTGGAAAAAGCTAAAGGGATAAAGATGATTCTATACTACTGAACAGAGTGAATAAAAGTAGAAAGGATCAAGTCCACGTTTAATAACATCAATGAACGCCAATAAGGAAAAAAAGGAATAATACTACACAGCTGTGTGTGCTTTTATTTTCTCTAGGAGAAGTAGCTTCAAACTGGAAGGGGTAAAGCAAGAATTACAAATATTATAGAGTGATTAAAACTTGAGATACAAAATAAGACAGAGAGATGGTTCATTTTGTAAATGAATTTCAGGTACCAGCATTCAAAGAGTTTAAGTTACAAAGTACTGAGTAAATATAGTCATTATATGTGAACAGTAAGCATTTTTAGTAAGTTTTAAGAATCCACTGGGCACAGGAGATCTGCCAGATTTCTAAACACTAGCACATGTTGTTCCAGATTTGCAGCCATGGAAGAAGGAATTTCATATGCTACTGTTAAATTACAGTTAAAGTATAGTGTAGCAAAATTCTAGAAAAGTTTTTTGTACATATGGCTTTTATGAACATTTAAATAAGGATATATTTTCTAGGAATGAGGATGTAATTTGGGGCATTTGGGAACACCTATGTATGTTTACTTCGTTTACATTTTAGAATGTCACAGACTATTAAAACTGTTTTATGAGGGCAATTTCTAGATTGGCAGACCAGATAAACACCATATATGAAATTGTTTTGTCTGACATTTGACAAGAGCTTTCAATACGTTTTTACTGAAGGAATGGAAAATGGATGCTCACATAGTACAGAGTTCGGGGATTCATAATAGGTTTAATAAATGCAAGGATAATATTTCTTAATAGGTTAGTATCTGTGGACTGCCAAAAGTATATGTAAAAAATGGAAATAGAGGTTTGTAAATCGGGAGAGGAGAAAGGATTGGAGAGAGGAGAGGAGAAGGGAACAAAAAAAATTTAGATGTATTATGTATATGTACAAATCCTCCATGATGAATGTGATCATTGTACACTCCAAAAGTGTACTGATAAAAAATAAACTAAAACTCTCAATTAACTCAAAAAGTATATGTAAGTATCTTGCTCAGTAAATTGGAAAAAAAAAGACTGGAAAACATATTTCTAGATTTCCAATGGGCATATCTTAGAAAGAGTTGTCAAATTAAGATGGAAAATATTCTGACTGGACCAGATTATAAACAGGAAAGTATATGATATAACTTGGCATGAATATAAAACCCCAACATTAGGCTAACGTTCCTTTGTACAGTTACAATTATTGGATGCTGGAGTCTTTAACTAAAATAAATTAATACAGAAAGCTCATGAGGATTTTGAAAAAAAAAATCAAGTTCGTTATGAGTTAACTTATATTTGGTAAATACAAGTCCACCAAAACACTAATACTATAAATACCAGAGAAAGTTTATAGTATTGGCAGTATGGTAGCTAAAGTAATGGAAGCAATGAGATTACTAAATTCTTCAGTATTCTGAGCTAGATTTTGTAGGATGGTAACCGGAGAATTAGTGTGATGAAAGCAATCATCCTAATGGTGAAAAGCTGTGAAACCGCACTATAAAGAGAAGCTTGGACGCAAACTGCAAGGGAGAAAAGTACCTAATACATATGATTTAAAATCTTCGCCAGGAGTATGTATTAGTTACTTTTCTAGAGTCAGTGGTCTGCAAGAGAGCAGATTTAATACAGGAAATTTACAACATTCAGACACACAAGCCAAATGCAGGAAAAGTACAGAATGTCTCTCTATGCGCTGGAGACCCGAATGATCCGATCAAGGGCTGGGAGCCCACAGCACTGTCTCATGTAAGTCTGCACCTGCACTAAAGAAATCTATATGGAGCCAGGGTATGATACTCACAGCGGAGATGAGGATCAGAGCTCCCCCAAAGCAAACAGCAGCCATCCTTGAAGACCGCGAGGCCCCGAGCTCCTTCTGCAAGGAGAACAGTCGAGTTCTCTTCAGAAGAAAACAGCCACAACAGAGCGTCTCGTGGGAAACAGCCAGCAACTATCTTCTGCCCCGTTCTCCTTTATGCTGTCTTGGCAATAATCCTCAGGTGGATCTTCTAGACCCAGAACTGCAATTCAGTTCAGCTGGGCGTTCCTGCTCAGGTTGACCACAATAATCAGTCCACCACAGAGTAAGAAAGGAGGGAAGACGAGTGAGGGACCTGAGAGGAGGAAAAAGATGAGGAAGAACAAGCGGAAGGATGCATTTTTTTTTGAAAGAAGAAAGTTAGAGAAGGGCAACTATACTTTAAGTACATGTTTTTTCTCCAGGAGCTCTTCTACATCCTTTAAAAATACTTGATACATTTATTTTTAGAGGACGTGATATATTTCTCTTTTATCATGATGCTGAGCTTTGTACACTATTTAGGGGTCAGAACCTAACACCATGCACAGGAGTTCTGAGGAGAATTATTTTTGGTTAATTATGTAATACAACTTCACATAAAAACAGTAACTCTCTAGCCACAATAGAATAGGCTACCTTAAAAGCTGTATTATCGTTTGGGGTGTAATGGCAAGTTTGAAGCTTATTAAGTATTTGTCACAGGTGTTTTAAAAGCATTCTTCGTATGTGGAGGCTGAATAATGAAGTAACAACCTCGAGTACAAAAACATGCGTCCTCTTTTTAAAAACAAATATCAGGGGCTGGGGATTTAGCTCAAGTAGTAGAGCACTTGCCTAGCTAAGTGCTAAGACCCTGAGTTTGGTCCCCAGCCCTCCGCCCCCCAAAACCGAATTTTACTGTAAATAATTTCTGCTATTTATAAGACGTGACTTTAGTAGGTGTCATATGAAATTTTCTTAGGTCCAAAACAATTTGTCTTTATGATTTTTGAAGTTTATTCTTATACTTGGATTTACAAACACTCATATAATCAATGCACTTAAACAATGTTAATATAAATGCAAAATGCATTTTGTAGGTTATATAACAGTGAAATGCTCTCCCTTTGAAATGGTAATCGTGTACATTGAATTTTTCCTTCACATAAAATTTAAGAATTGTCTGAAAAACTTTTAGAGCAATTATGATTTCTAGCATAAAAGGGGGGAACAATATCTGCCCAATAAAAATCAGTAATACTCAACAGTTTTTGTATATTTACTTCTTGGGTTATTGAAAATTTGTTAGTTCATATTGATTATTACTTCTCTATCTTTATGTTATTGACCATGGAAGTGGCTAAAAACAAATACAAGGTAATTTCCATTTGATAACTTATCATTGTTTTTGCTATTTGGAGAAGGAGCAATGAATAATAAAATCTAAAGATAAACCAAAAAATCCCTCAAATTATAGTTTACATTTTCCTTTCTTTTTATGACTTTGGTTTGGGGAGTTTAAAAGCTTTTATTTATATTTACATAGCCCTTACTATGTGCCGGGCATTGTTCTGAATATTTCGTGTGTTTTAACCCATTCAGGTCAGAATAATCACATGGTATTATACCCATCATTCTCATCCTCTTCTTAGAAAAGAAGTAAAAGAAGTATAGGAATTAAGTAAATTCCCAAGGTCTCATCACTGGTAAGTAGAAAACCAAGACCTACCATCTGAGCCAGAAACTGCCTCACTGTTCTCCCTTTTTATTTCCTCGAATATTTGGGTGGAGTTGATGAAGCATAGCAAAACAACCCAAACATAGATAAAAATAAAATAGGGTTGAGGTTGGGGATTTAGCTCAGTAGTAGAGCACTTGCCTAGCAAGCTCAAGGCCCTGAGTTCACTCCTCAGCAACAGCCCCCCCCCCAAAAAACAGAGTTTAAGACACGAAAGGAAAAATGAAACTGATAGTATAAGGCCTAAATGGTATGAGTAGTCAAGTCATGTATATTGATTTTTGCATAATATATTCCTAGTATAGAATCTCATATTTTATATTGCAGATAAACACTATGCTATCTCTGATTCTCAAACGATACAATTTTCTTTTACCAAGTTAAAATCTTAGAATGGATGGAATGTCCAACATTAGGAAAACATATTGTCTGCTACAGACCAACCCTCTATATTAAATTAAAAATGCTAAATGAAATCTGTTTATCTTATAATTAGCTTAAATATACTGAAGAACAATAAGAAAATAATAATCAGTTTTGAAAAAAATTAATGGAACATGAAAGCTGATTTTTTTTTTTCTTGTAAGAACACTTATCAAAAGGGAATAACTTTAACCATAGTTTTGAAGCATTTCTGAATTCAGGATTTAGGAGATCAAGCCCAAGATTATTCAACATGAAGTGTCTAGTAGTAGAGCATCGCCTTTAAAATAATATGACTAAGGCTACATCTGAAATATAAATGTAGAATTTATACTCAAAACTGGCTGTCTTAAGAAAAATTTATTCTGACATTTGTTAAAATGGTATGGAAGGCTATATTCAGGACTATCATAATTATAGTAAATATCGAAGTGGCTGTGGCAATAGAACAGAAAAAATAGACTAAACTTGAAGTTGAAAGAAGTGGAAATAAGTAACTAAGAAGGAGTGTGTGTGTGTGTAAATTTCTAATAAAAAATAAAAGGATAAGAGAAAAATTTTCTAAACCCACCTGACAAAATTCTTGGTAAATGCCAACCAGGGTGATCAGACCTGAAAGATGGAGGAGAATAGAAACAAGTTGGGATATTAAAGTCCATCATATATCAAGGATGAGGAATTCAGGCTAAAGGGATTTAACAGGATTCTTACTGAACTTGTGCTCTTACGGACATGCCCAGCAGTGGGAAGTGCTTGAAAAAGAGCTGAGAAGCCTGATTAGAGTTTGTGAACAGGGAAAGAAATCTTTGTCAGTATTGTTGTTTAGATCTAAAATGTCCCCATGAAGTGTCATGTGTCCAGAGGTGGGCCTTTTGGAAGTGACTGCACATGGACCATTTTTAAAAGAGTTGGGAAGATCCTGACAATTCCTCAAGGACAGAATTGTTGTCACTGGTTGTGCACTGAAGGTCGCCCAGCACCACAGTGTAATAGTTTTTGGAGAAGAAGAATGAGAGGAAATGGAACAGAAGCAATAGCTGAAGAAATAATGACTGAGAACTTTTCTAAATCTACAGAATTAAGAAACTAAACCAAATTAAGTTGAAAAAACAAAAATAAATTGTCCCTATGCATGTCATGATAAGTCTACAAAATTTCTAACATAAAGAAATAGAATAGAACTTCAGAGAGAGATTACTGTAAATTTATTGGTTGAAAGCTAAATGTCAGTGGAATGGTAGCCTCAATATGCTGAGAATTCTAGAATTCTATACTCAACAAAATATCTTTTGGTACTGTGAGTGAAGGCAAGAGGCATTTTCAGACTAACAAAAAATTTTGTTCCCCAATGTAAATCTCATTAAAAGACAATTTAAATATATACTTCTGTAGAAGAAATGGAATTCCTAGATAGAAGGTCTGAGACACTATAAGAAAGGCAGACTTGAGAAAATAGTTAATATGAATATACAAATATTCATATAGATGTAAGATAAAATATAAATGCCTTAATAGATAAAAACTAAGTTCCACTTAACATAGTCCACAACACAACATGTAAATCAGCAGTGGGTTTCAGAATATAACTATTCCAATATCTTTGCAGTTTTCAGGAGGAAGATAAAGTTATAATGAATTTTAGTTAATGAGACCTTGAGAAACTTAATTAAAATTCCTGGAGTAGCTATTAAAGAATAAAAAATTACACTGTGAAGTTAATAAAGGTAAAATGAAACCTAAAAACAGCAATCAGTGCAAAAGAACATGAAGAGAGGAGAGAAAAAAAAACACAGATAATATAGGACAGAGAAGATAGAATAAGTTGGAGGAAATAAAGTCATCTCTAACTATAGTTATAATAGGTTAAAATACAAACTCTGTACAAAAAACAATACCCAAAGATCATTTGAATTTCAAACTTCAATAATCACTGAGAATTGTACTTCAAAGTATACTATTTACAGTAGAAACTATAAATTTCTTTGGAACATGTGTGTAAAACATCAACAAGAACTATCAAGATAAAACCATAAACTTTCTTTCAAACCATTGAGCATGTTCTAAATAAATATATAAAGCCGTTCCATTTTATGATGAATGATTTGGAGTATTCAAAGCAGAGGTATCAGTTTCTCCCAATTGATTAATTCTCGATTGCTCTCTACAGGTTCAGTGTAAATTCAACCAAAATCTGAAGAGAATATTTTAACTGAGGCTTAAAGTGGAGTAAGAAACCTGACAAGCTGATTTTAATGTTCACAAGGAAGAACTTACAAATATTATGTGAAGAAAGGGTAAGGAAATTAAAGACATTCTTGAAGGTGAATATTAAGGTAAAGGTAAGGAGATTTGCTCTGTTTTTTAAAAATTTATAGTTATATTAATTGTGAGAATGTTAAAAATAGTTTGGGGAAAAAATAAATCAAATCTGATGCTATGTAGGATACAGAAAATTCTATTAAAGATCTAAACATGAAAGTGTATTGTATAATCTTTAAACATTATTATAAGAGATTATGTTTGAGCACCTGGGAAGAGGAGATTTCAAATACTATGTAAACATTCAAAACATTAGAAAAAGTGTAGAGAAAAGTTAGGACTGGGATGGATACATGGAAGTCTAAGATCTATGGTAATGCTCTTTAAAAAAACAGGGATGGTATGGGTGCTCTTTACATTGTGTTTCTTTATACTTCACATATATTTTATAATTTTGTATGAATGACTATTTAATTCAAAATATTAAAAGTAGGCCATTTATTCTGATTGTACTGTGTTACTTTTCAGGAAGAAATATTTAATTCACCACAAAAAACAGATCACATTAGAAAATGTTAAGGAAACTAATTGTGTCACGCTTATAGAAAGAAGAAAACAAAAATAGCTGATGTCATATGAAAATAAAAATGCATCCACGGATCAATGAGAAATTGAGAAGATAAAATCCCTGCCTGCAAGGAATCACAATACAATGTAACGAGTCAGAAAATGTAAGAGAAACTATCAGTGCATTTTTGTCTTTCGTTAACTTTCATGGAAGTAGACAATTGGAGCCAGGAGCAATGTCCTTTCCTCAGATTTTATACCTCTCTTCTGTAGCCATTAGTTGTTTTCTTCAAACGGTTTCATGATTAGTAACTGAATAGTAAGAAAAAAATCTGAAAATTATTTGTGATTTGGGGAGATTCCAAAATAGTACTTAGCATATAGTAAATTTAAAGAGAAATTTAATATAAGGCTTATTTTATTATGATATGCAGATATTAAATGTAATGAAATAAGCACTATATCAAAATAACGCAGAGACTTCTGGGAAGATGGTGAAGCAGTGAACAACAGAGAAACAGCTTCTCAGAGATTCGTTGTCCAGATGCTGGAATATAGCAACATGAGGAAAAGAAGAAGGAGCAAAGTGGGTTCCTAGGACCCAGCAAGGATCTGAAGCAAGAATTGAAGCCCACAGGCAGAGCAAAAAGAGAAAGGTCAGTGCAGAAGAAGGAGGTAGTGAATGGCACTTTCTCCCAGAACACTGGCCCACAGTATGGGAGAGGCGGCTCAAACCTGCAGATGCATGGTGACTACTTGTGACCCTAGAGGCCTCCATGGAAAGACACACCAGCGGAACGGAACAGTGGATGTAGTGGACTGTAGTAGCTGGTAAGTTGTTTAATGCAAATTAAAACAACACTGAGATTCCATCTCACTTCCAAAAGAATGGCCACTACCAAGAAATCAGCCAGTAACAAATGCTGGAGCAGCTGTGGGGAAAAAGGAACCCTTTTCTAGTGTTGGTGGGAGTGTAGACTGGTGCAACCACTGTGGAAATCAGTATGGAGATTCCCCAAAAAACTAGGACTAGAGGTTCCATTTGACCCAGATATTCTCCTTCTTGGTATCTTTCCAAAAGCATTAAAAGTGTCATACTACAGTTATATATGCACACTGATGTTTATAGTGGCATAGTAATAGCTAAATGTTGGAAACAGCCCAAATACCCATAAACTGATAAATGGATAAAGAAGGTGTGTTTTTTTTTTTATACAACGGAGTACTACTCTGCCATAAAGAATGATAAGCTTGAGACATTTCTAGGGAAATGGATGTATCTTAAGACCTTATTCCTAAATACAACAAATCAGACACACATATTTAAATACTGCATTGTTTCTGGGGTGTGAGAAACTGCAAGTGTAAATAAGGACTAAAATGTATTATATTGGGAAAAGGGAAGAAATTGTTCAAATGGGAAGCGGAACAATGGAGGGAGAAGAGGGAAGTTAGGAAGGGACAAGAAAAAAAAGAGAATAGAAGGAGAAAAAATGTAAACAAAGCTTTTGTAAATAAGGAGGGGAAGAAGAGTTGAAGGGGGGATGAGAGAAAAAGCAGCAGCGAGATATAGCATGTACAGGTACAAATTCCCTATGATGAATGTTATCATTATGTAAATCTAAAATGTACCACTAAGATAAAATTTAAAAAAACCAAAATAGTGCAAAACACACTTCTGTACCCATCACCCCAATCTCAGCTATAAAAATTATTATAGGTTAAATTAACAGCCCTTCTGTATTTTTTATTATGATATTACCCATTTAACATAAAATTTACTATTTCAAGGTATACATTCAGCGTTCTTTTTTTAGTACATTTGCAGAGTTGGGCGATCATCTTCAGTATCTAACTGTAGAGCGTTTTCATCTCCCATTAAAAGTCATGGCCCAGTTTTACCTTCCCAATCCTTTATTAAGCCCTGATTTGCTGTGGAAAATTTCAGATAAATGGAATCATACATTATATGGACTTTGTGACTGATTTCTTTCACTTAGCATAATGTTTTCACTGTACATTCATGTTATAGCATAAATTAACAGCATAAATGTTACAGCATAAATTAAAATAAATTAATTCTTTTTCATTACCAAATTGCATTCCATTTTAGGGCTATACATTTATCACTTGATAGACAGTTGGGTTATTTCCACTTTTTGACAATTATAAACAATCCTCCTGAGATTTTATTGCAGACATATATTATCATTTCTCTTGGTTGTATTTCTATGAGTGGAATTACTAGATCATGTGGTAGTTCTGTCTTTACCTTTTAAGAACTACCAGAGACTTGCAAAAGCAGGTACACATTTTACATTCCCATCAGCAGTGCCTGAAGGCTTGAAGTTCCTTCATAACATTGTCAATATGTGTTATGTTATGGCAAATGTTTCTCTTATAGCCATTCTAGAGGTTGTAGAGTGAAATCTCATTGTATTTTTTTATGTGCATTTCCCAAATGACTAATTATATTGGGCATCTTTGCACATGTATATTTGCCATTTGCAAGTCTTTTCTGGACAAATGTCAACATCCACCTTGACCATTTTTAAAATGGGCACTTTGTCCTTTTATTGCTGAGTTGCAAGATTTATTTATATATTCTAGATACAAGTTCTTTATAAGTTATATATTTCTCAATGTTTTGTCCTATTTGATTGTCTTTTCACTGTTGTTATTGTCCTTTCACAAAAGAAAAATTTTAATTTTGAGGAAGTCTAATTTATCTGTTCTATGTTTTTTTGTGTGTTGTGTCATATATAAATATATGTATATTAATATATATATATTATACACACACACACACACACACACACACACACACACAAACCAGTATCTCTCAAGGTAACAAAGATTTACCCCAAGGTTTTGGTTGAATCTGCAAATGTGGAATTTAGAGACACGGAAGGATGTAAGCTTGCTGAATGATATTACTCTATCATTTATAAGTATAATTTTAGACTTATTTTTATATATCAGTATTATTTGTAGATTTCTTAGGATTTTTTGTTAGCAAAATAATGAGACATATGAGTAGAGGTAGTTTTATTTCTGTCCAATCTGGGCTCCTTTTTATTCCATTTACTTAAATGATTGTTTTGGTTCTAACCTCTGGAAATCTATTAGAAGTAATGAACACAGATATCCTTGGCCTGTTCCTGATTTTCACTAAAAGCATTCACTGTTTCATCACTAAGCATGATGGCTGGAGGTTTTCCATATACAATATTCCTACGGGGGATGCTGGGGACCAAACTCAGGGCCTCGAACTTGCTAGGCAAGTGCTCTACCACTGAGCTCAATCCCCAACCCCCACAATATTCCCATTTCCAAGTTGAGGAAGTTCTCGGGTTTTTTTTTTTTTTTTCTTTTTTTTTGGGGGGGTGTTGTGTATTTGTTTTGTGTTGTTTTGAACCAGCAAAGGGCATTGAATTTTGTCAAATGCTCTTTCTATACCCACCTAAAAATCAGGTCACTTTTACCCTTTGTTCTGTGATATTGCTTTTTTATGTTCAGCAAGCTTGTAGTCTTGGGATCAATCCACCCTGATCTTGCTGCACAGTTATTTTTGTCTCATACATCTTCTGACATTTCTGATATTAGTATCTGTATCCTCTGTCTTTTTTCTCAGCTAGCCTGCTAGAGGATTATCAGATTTTCTTATCTTTTCAAAGATTCGGCTTTTGTTTTCATTGCTTTCTCTTCATTGATTTCCTGTTTTTAATTTCACTGATTTATGATCTAATTTTATACTTATTTTTAATATAATTTGCTGTTCTGTTTTTAGCTGTATAAGGTAAAGGCTTAGGTGATTGACTTTATATCTTGTTTTTTAATATGTGTATACAGTGTGTGCATTTCCTTCTAAAAACTGCTTTTTTGTGCTTCCAACAATTTTAATAAGTTGTATTTTTACTTTTTCTTAGTTAAAAAACTTTTTAAAATTCTTTGGAGATTTCTTTTTGGCCTTTGTATTGTTTAGAAGTGTGTTTTTTATTCTCTGTATATTTTATGGTTCTTTTTTTCCTTTTTATTGCTATTATTAATTTAATTTCATTGTGGTTTTGGAGCATAATTTCTATTCTTTTGAAGTTGTTAAAATGTGTTTTATGGTCCAGAATGTGGTGCATCTCTGGGAATGTTTTATCTAAGCTTGAGGCAAGTGTGTATTCTGTTGTTTGAAGTACTCTATAGAAGTCAATTACACCCCGTTGATTCACAGTATTGGTGAGTTCAACTATGTCCTTACTGATTTCTGCCTGATACACTCATCTTTAATTCAGTCTTTTTTGTTGTTGTTGCTGTTGTTTTGATTTTGGGGGGGGAATGCTGGGGATTGAACTCAGGGATTTTAAGTACTCTACCACTGAGCAACATCCCCAATCCCTTTAATTCAGTTTTGAACTCAAACACCCTGTTAAGCACTCTTACTCTGCTAAGGCACCAGAACTTGGAATGTACCACAAGATTTATTTTCTCATTGCTTCTGTTTTCTCATGGTTTCTAAAAACCATCTTAGATAAATTGACATTTGTTTAATAATATTGACTCTACTGTGGCATTATCCACAATTTCTTTGATGCCATTTCCGAAAGATTTTAACACCATTACCTCTTTGTGAAGGCAGATGTCTTGTGAAAACAAAGCATTTCTTTTTTGACAAGGAAGGCAAAAACTGTCATTAAACCAACTACTGATGGAGTAAAATAAGAACAGATGATACTCTTTCCCTTTAAGGCAGACCTGAATTCTGGATAGAAGTCTAAGCATTAAATAGACTATGCCCTTTGCTTACCTTAGGAACCTCTCTGTAGCAGAATAATTTTTCTTCAATTTTACTATCATTTATCCATCTTAGCACTGTTTCAGCATAACATATTGGTAAAATATATTGGCTAACTGTAAATGGATAGAGAAGTTATTTTTTCTTTATTACGCAAAAGTATGTTGGCATCATGTCATCAGTATATTAGCTTACTAGACCTTAAAAGGAACCTTTTCTGTTTTTCTTTTTACGTCTTATATAAGCATTCAGTCACTCTGATTTGTTGTTAGTGTTTTACATTTTCACTAACATCGTGAATTTTCTTTTTCTAAGCAGTAAGTTGTGCTGCTGCTAAATATAGTGTGCCCTCAACTATTTCTTAAATGTTACTAAAAAATATGAAAGCTTTGCCCTACTTCTTGATTGCAATAACATTTAAAATAACTTTCCACTCTTCTCATCACATGAGTGTACAAAAGTCTTTTTAATTTTGCAGGAGCCATTGCGGCATTGGAATTTGCCACATAGGATACACAATAAAATTTCGTAGTTTAACTAACCAATCCCCTTAAAATTTCTTGATGAATGGCCTTCATTGTGTAAATAAATTTCATAAGCGCTCCATGTTGCACTGATGCACTAAAAGGACTGAAAAAACAGAAATTTATAAAAAAAATCTTTAACCTCATCAGAATTGTTCCTTGGCTTAGGCCTGGAATCCTTATTTTTATTTCATAATTCATTTTTAAAATGGTGATACTAGGCTGTCAGATATGTTTCTACATACAAATATTAATAAATAAAACAGAAAGGTACAACAGACAACTAAACAAGAAAATCTTATAAACATATAAAATAAGTAGAATAAGAAACTTTCCAATACAATTTACTTTGCGTCTATTTAACTTGTGCTTTCCAAATTTACAAAACAGGAAATGTTAGGGAAAGAGTTGAATTGCAATGGGTGGAAATGTCTTCTTCTATATATTTGGGTTTTTTTTTTTATTTTTACCAAGAACATGTATTGGTACATTGTATACATAATGATCATAATCAACATGGTTATTTTGTACCTGTACATGATACATCTTGGTTTTCCCCCCTCTTCCCCTCCCCTCCCTTCCATTCACCCTCAAACATTCCCTGATTTTTTTCTTCTAAATCAACCAATGTATCATAAGAGAACATTAGAAGAGATATTTATGGGAAGTTGGGGTGAGGCTGGCGTCATTGGTTTACTATCCCTCCCTCATAATGCAACACCCTCCAATCATCAATGGGCTCTCTAGGAACATAGGCCCATCATCTTTATGGCAGTTCAGAGCTCTCCTACTCAGTATGAAGTTCCAAAGCTCAGGAAATTCTTAGAAGGCAAGACAGATATAACATTTGTATTGGTCAAAATTCTTCAGAGTAACAGAGCTAATAGGATGCATATATAATTATAAGAGGGGATTTGTTAGATCGACTTACATAATCAGAGCTAAATAGTTCCACAATAGCTACCTACATTTACAAGGGCCAGGATAGCCAGTAGCCTCAGGATGAGAGTGAGATCACTCCAAGGGTGAAATCCTGGAAACTCTCCAGAACATTGTGGGTGCAAGTATTGTGTACAATCAAAGGACCAAAAATGTGGAATCTGAGGTCCAGGGGCAATGCCAGAGGCAAAAACAAAAACAAAAACAAAGACGTTCATCAAGGTGAGTCCAGCATGCACAGGCAGATGAGCTGCCCCCATCTGCTTTTTGTTTTTCTGGGCCCCAGCCCGCATAGTCAGGCAGATCTCCTCCACTGAGGTCACTGACCCAGATGACAATTAATTTAGGGGACACCCTCACAGACACACCCAGAAGTGTGTTTTACCAATTCTCTAGGTGTGTCACAATCTACTCAAGTTCACAACCAAGACTGACCATCTCAATATTCTACACTTGTCTTCGCTTGGTAATTTCTAAAGAAATAGAACTTGGAGATCATTTTCCCAGGCAGGTTTATATCAGTCTGGCCAAAAATTATCCCTGAGCTGAAAGTACTTCATGAAAAAATATTATTTTCTTAAGAAATCCTTGTTTACTAACCAGTGGCAACCTGGGTAAAAGCAGTTAACTATCAAACAAAATATCTCCTTTTTATTAGTGAATATTATTTATACAAAGCACTGAGTTTCATTTTTATGTACTGGTAACTACACGTAACATATTTTGATTATTTTCAACCTCATTATCCTTCTCTCCCTTTCTTCCTTCCTCTTTTCCCTATCTCAAAAGGTCTGCTTTCTAGTTTATTGTCATTTCTCCTTTATTTTATTTATTATAGATTTTTCTTACAAAAGAAATGTGACATTTAACTTTCTGAGTTAGGCTTATTTCCTTTAGGATAATGGTCTCCACTTCCATGCATTTTCCTGCAAATTACGTGATTTCATTTTTCTTTATGGCTAAATAATACTCCATTTTGTATGTATGCCACATTTTCCATATCCTTTTATCTACTCATAGGCATCTAGATTTTTTCCAACGGCTTAGCTATTATGAATTGTCCTACTACAATCAGGGCATGCAAGTATAACTGTAATAAATTGTCTTCAGTTCTTTCCAGAATGTAACAAGCAGTGGTATGGCTGGATCAAATGGCATTTCTAGTTTTAGTTTTTTGAGGAATGTCCATACTGATTTCCACAGTGGTTGTGCTAGTTTACTTTCCCTTGAGCAGTGTAGGAGAATTCCTTTCTCCCCACATTCTCACCAGCATTCATTTTTAAATATATATTCTTGATTATAACTATTCTGACTAAGGCGAGATAAAATCTAAACATAGTTTGATGTACATCGCCTTAATGGATGAAGATACTCCACATTTTTTCAAATACAGTACGTAGCGATCATTTGTATTTCTTTTTAGAACTATTTATTCATTTTTTCACTTATTGAGTGGGTTGATTTTTATGGAGTTCAAGTTCTTTACATAGTCTAGATATTAATCCTCTATCAGAAAATTAGGTAGCAAAAATTTTCTCCCATTTTGTAGACTCTCTTAACTCTGCTGTTTTCTTTGGTTTTTAATTTGATGTAATTTCTTCACTGAGTCATGTCATAATTTCCTGAGCTCTTGGTATTCTGTTAATGAAGAGTTTACCTGTGCCTATGGTTTCAAGTGTTTCCTCTATGTTTTCTTTCAGGAGTTTCAAAATTTCTGGTCTTATATCTAGAGTTTTGATCCATTGTTCCCAGCACCATTTTTTTTTAAAGAGGCTACCTTTTCAGCAGCACATGTTTTGGGGCCCTTTGTCAAAAATCAGATGACTGTAGGTACATGGGTTATTTCTATTCCATTTGATCAGACTGCGTATCTGTGTTTGTGCCAGCATTATGCTTTATTTGTGTTTGTTTGTTTTTCTTTTTTGGCAGTAGGGCTTTGTAGTAAGACTAAGTCTGGTATTCTGATGCCTCTAGCATTTCTTTTTGCCTAGAATTACTTTGGCTTTTCTAGGCTTTTTTTTAACTTCTGTATTAATTATGGAATTAATTTTAAATAAAGTCAGATAATGTCTGTGAATCAAGGAAAGTAGTCCTAGAACATATTAAAAAGTGTATAGTTGTATCCATATCATGGATAATTAAGAGAATTATGGTAATGAGAGTTTAATGTCTGAAATATAGAGAATTTAGGACGAATATTTATAAATCAACAGGCAATATAATTTTAATTCATACTGTTGATAATAAAAGTGATATCACATATACTACAATAAATAGATTCTTATAATGGACGGTAGGTTCTCAGGTATAAAGTTCAAATCCAAGTTTGAAGAAAAATAGTCTCACATAGGACAGAATTTCCTGTTTTAGAGCATAATCTAAAGAAATGTGATTTCTTGTGATTTATTGAACTAGTTTTGGTAAGTAGTCATTTAAATATGACTTACCTATGTTTCACATACACATTTCTTCAAGACATGTTTCTTTGTGATGAGTAGGCATTTATACACTGTCTAGTGTATTCTAAAAGTAACTACTTACCTTGACTCACAGACATTGCCCAGCTTTATTTAGAATAAAGTTTTAAGTGTAACTTCTCTGAAACTCTGTGAAAAAAAATTCTGCAATTACTGGTGTCTGGGATTCTGGTCTCTATTCTAGCAGTGCCATCTGTCCAAATAATGGGAAAGATATTTTTTCATCATTGCGTGATTTCACTATCTAATTTCTTTTTGTCCTGCTTCTTTTCATTGCAACATATATTTTCTATAAAAACTTGGGATGAAAACTGTATTCTGAGCAGCAAGCCTACCTGTTTTTATTCTGGAAGTAAAATGAAGCAGACAAAGTACATTGCGGTAAAATCTTTCCTCTTCTTGCCCTAGAACCATGAGAAAACAAAGAATACCAGGCTGCTCTGTGTCAAAGGAGAGGGGAGAGATAAGTGGCTGCCAGAGAAAACAAAGAACACTGATTTTCAGCCTGAGTGTCCAGTCACTTTGGGTCAGAGTGACATCAGTTCTTCTGTCACTGCATTGATGCTTTAATTTCCAGTCAATAAACTGAATAACAAAACCTATTTTCCTATTACCTCACACATCATTTCCAAGTAGAATCAAATTCCCTGGGCCTGAGTGATTGTACAGCCCCAAGGCATTATGTAGCAATGAGTACGTGCTATATAATTTCTAGAACACCTCCTCTGCAAATGCAAGAGTTGGTGTGTTTCGGTGACCATGTGAAAAAATCTTCAGTTTTGTGGAGGACAAAGCAGTGAGTGGTAGCTAGGAAGGAGGGATTATCAGTGAGAAATTTAGAGGTGCCATTAATGTTCTATTTCTTTATCTGGTGGTTATGTATATTTATTTTGTGATAAACCACTCATATTTACAGGCATATATACATACACATGTATGATATATACATATATTTATAATAGAATATTTGTTTAGAAATTATGAAAAATAACTGAAACACACATATACTTAAAAACACATGGCAGGGTCCCTAAATACATATATATGTGTATTTCTCTGATGTTTATGGTTCTGTATGTATATATGAGTATATTTATCTCCCATTATAGAAAAATAAATAATAGAAATAGAAGGAGAGATTCTATGCCCATTAAGTACTAGAAGAATGGAATCACTAAGAGCATAGGGAAATATGACACAATAATGACCCATTTTTTTGTGTGACCAATTCCATCATGAACAACATTGATAGTCACAGAGAATGACAAATGTAAGAGAATAAATTAAAGACAGAATAGATTTAGGATTTGGATATGATTTCTGGAGTTAGAAAGACCACATTTTCTTTTTCTCCTTATACTTTTTTCTATGAAAAGATTTCAGGTAAATATACAGTTTAATTTAGCTGTTTTATGTTTCAATTTTGTATGTATAAAATGGTATAATATAGTCCCTGTTCATTTCCAATTGTTTATAAACCATCTTGATTTAATAAGAATGGAAAGTAGTATTCAAAGTGCCCTAATGGAACAACTGGAATTATTTAAATTTTTAAGGTAACTGGTAGCACTTGTATAAAATTAAAAATAAACTCTGGTTAGGCAGTAAGAATGCGACAGACAGGTCTTGCTCTTCACATGCGAAGCACATATCAATGCAGCCAACAGTAGTTCTGAATTCTAGTGAGGTCTCTCAGTAAAGATTCTCTCCATCTAGAAGGAAGCTTGAACTTGATTTACTTTGAAGAATCATTCCATCACAGAATTTCCAGTCTGACGGGTTTTTTGGAGAACATTTCTTTCAGCAAATTCATTTTATGTATTAATCTAATCCATGTTACTCTAAGGACTTTCATCTGTAAAGTCACCTCTTTATTTTGTATTGTAAAAAGGCTTCACCTCCATCTATATACTGCAAGGCTGGGCATCTGTTGGAATCTGAAGGGGTGGGAGAGTTAAATTTCCTCCTCAGTTTCTATCGTTGCTTCTCACCTATGACTTGTCCTCTAAGATCTTTCTAACAGTCCTGGTTTCAGTATTTTAAGTGAATTACAAAGGGTGATTTGGAGTTCAATGAGAAAAAGCAATGAAGAGGCAAATTTAATTTTTAATTGAATGATAGGAGTTTAAAGAAGCAAGTTGTTTGGTTCTTTTTTTATTTTCACTTTAAAGTGGCACTATGTGGGAGGAAGAGAAGTAGGTAGGATGTGTGAGACTACACAGCCTTTACCTAATAGAGCTTCAGTAGAGCAATAACTTCATAGCAGAAGCAGGAAACAGAAGAAATGTTCGTATATCAGGCACATTGTTACACAAGAGTGAAGCAAGACTTACCAAAACTCAGGAGAGAGAGAAAGAGAGAGAGAGGAACAATGATGGGTTTTATAAAGAGATAAAGAAACGCTAGCATTGTTGTTGACAAAGGAACAAAAGATAGCTAAAGATTGCTACACTTTGAGAAGTGAATGATTGAAACAGATAATATAAGAATTTTGAGAATCTCCTAGGGAAGAGAACCAGGGACCTGAGCAGATCCAGCTCAGGCTTGGAGAGGTTTCTGCTGTGGTGGGCGTGGGCCAGTGCAGTCTTTCTAATCATAGTTGTGGGCTGTGCATAATTCTGAGAAATACAAACTTCCATTGTGTATAAATACCACATTTTCTTTAACCCTTCTTCTGTTGATGGACATATAGGCCTCTTCAAAGTACTACTGTGGCATAAAGCAGGATACATTCTTCTTCATACATTTGTAGGAAAATGAATACACCTTAAAATCCTAGTGTTAAATGAAATAAATCAGACACACAAGCTTAAATATCACAAGATTTCTCTTATATGGGAAACTCAAAATATAAATAAAGAGCAAAATAAAAGGCAGACAATAGGTGTTATAACTTGTGTCTACATGTCCTTCCAAAGCCTCATGCTCTCATAGGTAGGGCTTTCTCAGAGGTGGCTGCATCTAGAGTGCATGATTGACTCATGGCACAACGCTAGGAGTAAGGGGGCTGGGAGTAAGGGTGGGTGATTACTAAATCAGTCCACTGATTGGTTTGGTACCATGCTAATCCTGATAGCCTAGATAAACTATAAAATAGGCAGAAAAAAGCTGCTAACATCCCTTGCTTGCTTGATTTGCTACCTTCTACCCACGATGAACTGATTCTCCTCTGTGATCTCTGTCTGTCGTGCCACCCTGCCTTGGAGCCAGCCCATTATGTGCTGAAAACTCTAGGAACTGTAAGCCAAATAAACTTTTCCTCCTTTAATTTTGGGTTCAGACATTTTGTCTCAGCAATGAGAAAAGTAACTAAGACAATAGGAAACAGAAAGATAGATCTTTCACAAAATGGATAGGGACCAAGAGACAGAGGGAAGAGGACAGGAGGGGAGGGAAAGGGAACGAAAAACAATGCTATGCACATGTACCAACTGCCCACAATAAATGTAATCATTATATACTGCAAACAAGTACTGATAAAAATAAAAATTAAAAAATACAGACTTCCCAACAAAAAATTTCGAGTGTAGGTTTAAGTAGAAGGAGGAAGCCTATCAAATATTTTTATGTTTATTCATGAGAATTTGATATGTTTATTTCCTATTATAAATTATAAACTTCTAAATTTTCTTCTTGTTTACTACTAGTAAACAACACATAGACATTATTATACAAACATATTTTCAGTGGGTTCTACTGGACTTTCAAGTATAACATTTACTTTATTTTCCTGAATAACTGCCTTGATTGAATAAAAAAATAATTTTCCTTTTGGGCTTTTTTTTTGGCAAACTAATTTTCAATATATTGAAAAACCTTAATTTGCTGTTGATTTGAAATAGTATAATTTATGTGTATTAATGAATAAACATGATGTGAATAGTAGATATTCTTTTGAGAAAAATTATTTTTTCATAAGTTTACTAAAAGTTCTTTTTTCAGTTGATTGATGTTATATAGTTTTTAACATCTATTAACAGAACTATAATTTTCTACTTTGCTATGTTCATATGCTATAAATTACTTTCTTAGTATTCAACGTTTCTTGATTTCCTGGAAAAGAAGTATCTAATCATGGTCAACTTTTAACATACTGTTTCATTCAATTTATTTGTATTTCTTTTAGACTTTTAGCTTCTTTTTTCTCCCTTTTTTCTTTTTGCCAATCTTAAGATTGATAACTACCCATATATAGATAGAAAAATTATTTAATTTACAGAAAATCTTGGTAAAATTTTTTTGATTTCTTTCCTGGTTTCAAGCTTTTATTTTTATTTATTATCTCTTTTTACGTAATTTTTATTTATTATTTAATTTTATAGTACTGACGATTGAACCCAGGGCCTTCACACTGAACAACATCCACAGCCCTTGTTGAATGTTTTTGAAATAGGATCTTACTAATTCATAAGTTGTCCAGGCCGGGTTCAAACTTGGGATTCTCCTGCTTCAGCCTCACAGAGTGCTGGGAATACAGGCCAGTGCCACCAGGCCCAGCTGGTTTCAAGGTTTTAAAAATACTTCCTGAAATAATATTGGTCTTCCTGAATATGTTTCTAAGAAAAAGCAGAACTTTCCTCATTTGCCAATATTTCTAATTAGAAATTAATTTACTCACACTCTATTGTATTAATCAGACTCTTGTGAAGTTAATTAATGTGAATATTCTCCAAAAGCTCAGTGGCATACAAGAAGTTTACATGTCTTCAGAAGCAAGGGTACATCTTGGTAGCATTGCCATCACAAGACTACCGCTAAAAGTATGTGCTGGTCTCCTTTGACTGTACTCTTCTATGCACGTTTAACCGAAGCCCTAATTTCAACTATATATTTCTATGAATCTATTGGTTGATATAATTTAATTCAAGGGTCACTAAATCTTTTCTGTTAAAGGCCAGACATGTTTAGACATGTCTATTCATAGTTTCCATTGCTTTAGAGCACAACAGCAGTCAGACCATTCATAAACAAACTGAAGCTGCTGTGTTCTAAAAAGTTTTATATGCCAAGAGTACTATAATTTTTAAAAAGCTATCAGAAATGATTTTGAAAGTTTTCCCATGAGGAAATGCTTGAAGAGATAGTAGGTTTAACCTGACTCAAACATTATGCAATGTATAAATGTCGGGAATTTTACATAGTATTCAATTAATATGTACTACTTTTATGTTTTTAGTATCAGTTAAAATGAAGTTTAAAAAAGCAAAGCTTCTCATAAAATATATTTAAAAATATAAGTAATCCCCTTTAGCAACTTCTTAAAGAGAACCAGGACTTAGACATCCTAACGATAGCACAAAGAAGAACTTGTGTGATTATAAAAACTGAATGTTGTGTGTACATTACTGATTCTTCTGCTAAAACCCCAAAGGCTGTTCAAGATGTTAGATGACAGGTTAATGCTATGTCAGATTCTAAAGCTCCTTAGACCGCTTCCTTACCCTCTTTGTGGGAGGCCATCACTAGTTCTTCCTGGTAGAAACAATTGCTGACCATATCAATAATAGTTTTGCTGGTCTTACTGTTTGGCCCATACATGCTTAACTGGCTCTCTACTGTTGTCTCCTCCAGATTTGAAGCTATATGATAGACTAGATATCTAGACAAAGTCAAAATTAACTGCTCCCACTATACCATCAAATGTAACGTATCTTCTCTTGCTGGGTGTTCAACAACTAAGGTTTGAGGGACCAAAACTAAAAGGTAACTGGGCTAAGAGGACAGCCAGTATTTTAGCCCTGGCTCTCCAAGGTCAATAAAGACCCAGGACATAAGGGGGCCTTACTACAAGACAATCTTGGTGAGTCACACAGCCTCCTCAGCAAGGAGATTATTAGGCCCCTGAGGTCAAACAAGAGTCAGCCAGTGTGCATCCTGCAGAAGGAGGGTCACTAAAAGGAAAACTGTTCCCATGTCTCCAAGGAGCACCGTGTGGTCTAGCACAGACCGTGACCCATCCTGGCAGATGACACACTTGACAGAGGATGAATTAAGAGCTAAAAGGCTCTGATCACAACCCCAAAAAGAATGCCTGAGGAGACTTGACTGACCTTGACATTTTGGGAGAATAAATCATAATGTTTGACAAGGGTCTCAATTTAACTTGGTCTTGAACATCCAACAACAAGAGGACATAGCTAGAGATATGAATAATAATAATTTAAGCCAGACATACAGGGAAATTCTCCAATCACTGATCCCTACTAAAAAATCCTAAGGGCCAGCTGGTTACAATTATTATTAGACCATATCTAACATGGCTCCTTACCCAGTCTACCTTTCCATCCTGTTGCTCAGGCTTTAGTCATACATGTCTTTAATCTTTTGGTAAAGCTTTCTTTTTTCTTTGCCTAGAGGCTGCCAAACCCCAAGTGGTCATACAGATGAAACCCAATATCAAGCTGCCAGACATCTTCTGCCGAGGCCCATTGGAAAAAAACCTCCCTGCTAAAGATTCCTATCCACTGTTCCCAACTATGACCCCATTCAGCTTGAAGAAGCCAGATCAGTCTTCTCCCGGTTCCCCAACAGAAGTTGGATGTTTTTCTCAGAGGGGGAATGTAGGGACAGAGGTCCTCATAGGTAGGGAAAAGATATGTAATTAAAAATTAGTAGACAATTTTGACCTCTATAGCTAGACTCTAAAAGCCAGACAGCTATAATCAAATAGTTAGACACATAAAGGCAGCTGGATTCCAATGGTTAAGGAGACAAAGGCAAAGAGACCAGGAAGACCCCAGGTAATCTGATTAACATAAAGAAAACAAACTCTTCCTTTTGATTCTTACATCTGCATTATCTGGCCCTAAACCATCCGCCCATAATTTTGCCCTCTGCCAAAAGCCAAAGGTCACAGGGCTGAGGGAAGTTGAGGCAGAGGTAACAGAAAAGCCCAAGAGCCAATCAGATTCCAAGGGCTGACCCAAAGGAGAAAACCTCAATAAAAAGGAGCTACAATGAAAGGCCCAGGAGTATTTTGCTTTTGAATGCTCCCTACCGGTCGAGTAGCTATCTATCATCTCCCTTTCCCCCTTTTTCACCACTTTTAAATAAATTGTCTTCTCTTAAAAAAAAATATATATATATATATATATATATATATATGTAAATAAACATTGAGCTGCCTTGCCCCACTCGACATGGCTTGTTGATCCTTGAGCTAGTTTATTAGTATCAAACACATTTAAAATGAAGAACAGAGCTTGACACTCAATGATGAGGAGACATATTTAAGATGGCAATTTTAGTGTTTTTTCAGCAGTTAATACACAAAAATATTGACTCATAATTTTACCTATCCAACCAAAGTATGCCACAAAGATATAACGATATTAGGCATCATGATGATATGCTTAAAAATTGGTGAATATATAAAGTTTAATCATTTTGAAGATGGATGAATAAATTAAAGGTGGAATAAATTTCAGAATGATAAAGTTCCCAAAAATCTGCTTTTCAATATAGACAATGAAAATACTGACAAAAATACAGAATCATCTTGTTTAGACTCTGGTAGTTTACTAAGGGATAATTACAATTCAAGGATTACTTATTTTTTAAAATGGGTAACTCTTGACAAGGACTCCAAGTTTTGTGTTGTTTTTCCTTGCCTCAGCCCCATCCTCCCTTTTCACCTCTGAGCCGGCCTTGAGATCCAAGAACTTCAAAATGAAGGCAGTTGTGAAAACCATAAGTCTGGCCAGTGCCGTTGAGGACAGAACTGACTTAGAGATTGACAAAGGCCCACTTGGAAGCTGCTTGAGATGTTTCACTCTCAGGACTTCTCTATGTGTGTTTATTTGACCTGACTCAGAGCTCACACTGTGCAAACATCCCCTTCGTCAAAGTATTCGTCAAAAAATTTGTGATCATTCTTTAGCACACAACTGCCTGATGTGGCTGTAGGGAGGCTTCACCAGAAAATCTGAAAGGAAATATAGGGAAATGAGAAGCCCATAGGACCTGTATAAAGCCCTGGGATATTTTAGGGAATACAGAAGGCCATATGCATGTGCAGGACAGTATACAAGCTCAGGATACAGCTGATAAGGCCTTTAGATCTCATCTTTGATTTTGAAACTCTACACACATAGGAGGTGATAGCTAAGGCAGAGATGCCACCTGCCTGTCAGCATGGTGATGTCACACCCTAACATGCACAGATCCCCAGAAATACTAGGAGACTTAGTGCTCTGTGTAACTTAGGGAAGTGTCTTTTATTTACTACATGGTTCTATTTTATTAGAATTCATCCTAAATACCTAGCATATATGATATTGTCTGAGATCAAATCCCTACTTAATTACTTATTGTCAAGTAATCTTTCTTAGTTCTGTTATTTGTAAAAGGGAGTTAATGATATTATGTACAACTCATAAAGTTCTGGTGAAATATATTGAACAGTGTTTGGCCCATAGCCTGCACTCAAATATTAGAAATTATTTATATAAAATATAAATTGTGTACAATAGATTTTTTAAAGATTTGGCACTAGATAGTCACACAAAATTCAGGGGGTAAAGTGATTTTAAAATAAATACAGATATAAAAGTTCAACTTCTCAGCCTAAGTATGATTGCAATTTTTAAAAAATTCAGTCATATATTTATTAGAGGCTAGCCTATTATTTGTGAGTTACAATCAAGGCTGGCAAAATCTTCAATTCTTTGTTTTGATTAAGACTTACCAACTCAAATTTAAAATGTTATTAATAGTATAAATGGAGAAAAAATAAGACATTGTGCTTTCAGTGAAATCTTGAAAATCCCCTAGATTTCCCATCTCTTAATTCCCTCTGGGAATGTTGATATTGACAGTACAGGAAAAAATACAGATGAGACGTAAAACCACTGGTGCTTTCTTTCCAGTGTTACAAAAACATTTAGTCTTGTTCTTGCTTACTTCTTTGAGAATGAGATCCTTTGAAATATCCAACTAACAATAGCCTCATAGTCAATGATTTAGGCACAAGACTATTTAAGTAATGAATTAAATCCTTGGAAGCATTTTGTTTTGGAGGCATCTTCTAAAGAAAAATCCCTGAAAATATTTCAGTGTAACTGGAAATTGCATCTATATATCAAACAATCTAATGTTTGGTTAATGCGTGACATAAAATAATTTATTTTAAAAGTTGTTTTGGAGCTGAGAACTTAAGCAGAATATAAATTGATAGAGTCATTTAACAAGGAGAGGAAACAATGAGAAACTGTCTAGAAAACTGATATTTCCTATTCCATGTTCATCATTTCACAATAAATAGCTAATTTGAATATAATTAGACTTTTTATTACAACTCCAACTATTTGAGCTTTTATATTAATTTATTGATAAAATATAAAGTTGTTATAATTCAAAATCATTTTTTTCCTAGATTGTGGAGTATTGAAAGAAACTACTAGTCTCTTCACCTCATTCTTTTTTCTGCCTCGAAGTAAGAGAAATGACTTCTAAGTTTGGTGTAATTGATGAACTTCAGCTGGATTGCAGTGGGGGGAAAATTGAATGAAATTACTATAAATGCAATAGAAAAACAATTGTTAAACTTGAAGGTACTTCATTTAAGTATGATATTGGAATCGATTTGGTATGGATACCACTTTTCCGACTCTAGTGTAAATGCAAATTCCCTGGAGATCTTGTTAAGATGCAAGCTTTAAGTCAGTAATTCTAATTCAATAGATCTGAGGTTTTCATTCTTAATAAATGTCCATGTAATAGTGACTTTGTCAATCCAACAACAGTGTTTTGATTAGCAAGACACTAGAACATTTGGCAAGAGGATGTTATTCAACATGAATGAAGAGGTAGTCTCTAACTTCAGAGCAAGGAGAATGAACTGGAGGATTATCAAGTGATAAAATCATAGAGAGAGATGGCTAATAATCAATTTAATTCTTTATTGAAAAGAGAAAAAGCAATATTTTCCAACAGATAAAACTCAGACCCATAATCTATTATTTTGGAAAGCTAAGTTCTTAAGGCTTTAAATAAGACAATTACATGAGCTATTGGAAAAATCCTCAAAAACAGTTAAAATGTGCCTAGAAGAAGTAGCACTACACAATTTTGACAGAGTTGAAAAAGGAAGAGGAAGAATATCAATGAAGAATATGTAACAGTTTATATGGTGTGTTTTATTGCAGTACTTATTTTAGATGGACACATGACCAGGACATTCATAGAGTCAAGAGTCTAAGTGAAGACTTACAGCACATGATAACAAAGTAAAAGACAGTCAAGCATATCCGTACTAAGGATAATAGTTATCTAGTTGAAACATGGACTGACTGATGAAAATCTAAATCTCTAGGTGTAATTTTCCAGGGAGTTATTGGCAGGAAGGATTTTTTTTTATACAATAAGTTCATTTGAGATTATGTAAACGCTACTGGATTGAATTTTGAGAATGTCAGTTAAGCACATGCGATTGAAAACAGAGAAATACTAGTTTTATGCCTGACATGTGAGCAGTGAGCAAATATTTAAAACCATTAAGTCTGCAGTAGACCAGATAGTATCCTGAAGGACTCAGGTCTGAGTCCTGGAATCTGTGACTACTGGCTTTTTGGAAAAAAGAGTCTGAGGATGTTGTTCGGTTAAGGATATTGAGATGGGGAGATAATTCTGGATTATTTGAACGGGAGAACCAAATCCCAAAACGTGAAAGTTTATGAGGAGGCGGAGGGAGATCGCTACAGATGCAGAGAAGGTGATACTAAGAAGAGGCTGAGGTTGACATTATGCAGCTACAAACCAAGAATCACTGGAAGCTATTAAAAACTGGAAGGAACCAGGAATGATTTCTCCCATACAGCTCAAGAAAGACTGTAGCCCTCCTGACTCCTTGATTTCAGCTCAATAACACTGATTTCAGAATTTGACCTCCAGAGCTGTGAAACAATATGTTTCTATTGCTCTATGCCACCTAGTGTGTGCTAATTTGTTACAGCAGTCATAGGAAACTAATATAGGCTCCAAAGAGAGGAATGAGGGATAATGTACAAGTAGGAAAATCAGATATAATGATCTTGGTTGGGAAATATGGATCTTAAAGAAGAGAAGATCATAAGTAGATGAGAGGAAAAAAATACTGGAAAATAGAAGTGATTTATTTTCACATTACATCATCAAAATCATATTGTTTGGAGATTTTCTTTTCTCTAGGAAATCTACCTGTAATAGTAGAGGGATCCTCCATATCAGGAAACTACTGAAAGTCTGGAAGTAGTGAAAAGTTGAACTTGTGAACAGACCATCAAATGCACTAGATAATTACAGATTCAATCCAAGAATAGTGATTTCAGAATCAGGATGCACAGGTCACTTGTTTGTGGTATCTTCCTGGGACTGTGACTGTAAGACTGGATTTTAGACAGTGGATATATAAAGCGAGCTGTCTTTGTGAACAATGAAGGGTTAATCCCATAGAGTCAAAATGTGAGTCTATAAAAGTTGGCTGTACTCTCTACCATGGCAATATGCTCTTCAATGACACAGTAAGAAGTCTGTCTGGCTTCCTGGGAAGACTTGTGTACCACACGGTGTTTGTGAAGTATTTAAATGTTTCCTTCTCAGCACACTGATTTTAGCTACAGAGTTAATTGTCATTTTTCATTTATTCACCATCTAACTAGATTGACATTCTGATCATTGCGGAGTTGTGTGTGTATGTGTGCATTGTGCATGCCCGAGTTTAAGACCTGAGTTTTCTCTCTGCTGTTAAGTACAGCAGGAATTGTGGTTTGTTTTGCATTTAGATATTACTATTACAGGGACTAACACAGGCTTGTGGACATGTAAATTGTTCCCTCATTTTGTGGAATATCCTTCACACCGATTTGCATCTGCGTATGTTTTCCTTTCTCCAGCATCACCCTTCATGCCTTCGGGAAAAAATGGTGCACAAATGTTTTAAATGTGTGACTGTCTTCTGTTTTCAAAGGTAATGGAGTTTTCTTCTGTTTCAATATTCTTCTGCAATCAGTTTTTTTCTCAAGGAAAAGCATGAGAAACTAACTTTTCTGTCTTTAACATCAGTTCGAATGTTATAATTTGGCACATGGTTATTATTTCAGTGGAGCCTGAAATATACTCACAGTCATCTTAGAAAGCTGGGTGTAATCTTTGAGGGCCTGAAAAGTGAAGAGCTGTAAGTACTGACTTTCTGGCTACTAACGAAGAAGATGTCAAGTGGTTTATGTGAGAGGTAATAGCATTATCCCTATAGATTGAACACAACGATATTCTCAGGCTTCTCGTTCAGAAACTGCCCTTTCTTATTGTACACTAAAATGAAGATTTTCTGAGATCATTTGGGATGTTAGCATAAGCTGTAATTTTGAAATTCTAATCAAATATAAATGTTGGACTGGCATCTAAGGAGAATAGAAGTCATGAAGACTGTGGTTTGATTCATTATGAAGTAGTTCATATCTGTCAGTTCTACGACCTTTGTGCTTCGCAATCTCCATTTCTATGGTAATTAGTAAATGAAATGTCTTACTTAAAATGAAAAATCTGAGACAAAAACATGCACACAATTTACTTCCCTCCCATTTCCTTCTTTTCTAGAGCTGGTACAGTTCCACAGTGTGCTGTTGGCTACTGCTTCCCATGTGTGTTCTCTTTATTGGCATGTTAAACATGTTGTTTGATTGGTACAGCAACCTTTATCCAGTGTTGGAAAGATTTACTGACTAGATGGGATGCCACAGAGAGAATTAATTCCCATATCCTACTATTTTACTCCAAGGGGAAGAGAAATAGTAATTTTATGTTTTATTTTTAAAAAAAAACCCAAAACCCAAAATGCAAACTTCTGTTAAACTTATGAGAACTATAAAGTCCTTGAAAGTTGAGATTTTTCCTTTATATCACTAGTACTTGTAAGATTACCAGAATTATCACAGCATTTCATGAAATCATTGAATGTTTTTGAGTTGAAAAGGATAAGAATTGTAACAATAACACCTGCATAGTATTTTAGTTTTTTAAGTGGATTGTCCAAAAATTAGTTTACATTTGAGCCACATAGCGAACTCGCTTTCAGCCATTGCGTTAGAAGTGAGGAAACTCAGCATAAGTGGCAGTGCTAACTGGCCGGGAGCCTGGTATTCCAACACTTCGTGCACAGCTTGACCATAGGGATGTGGTTGCTGAAGAGTGAGTTTTATTATGAAAGATAAGAAGTCACATGAAAATAATGATAAATATGTTGATATTGTGTGTGACAAATAGGTAGGATGGGAAACACAGAACAGTATATTAAAATCGTGAGTTATAGTTGCTGCTTCCAACCCCCAGGAAATGGCATTGTTTCTTTCTAGAGAATATTTGCTTTTGTTTGAGAGCATATCTACCTGAGTGAGCAGACATAAGAGAACGCTTGAGGAGGAGAATGAAAAACAGAAGGATAATCTTGCTGTTCTCAAATAAAAGGAGACTAAGAACAGAGAAAGAAGAGAACGAAGGGAAGATAATTTACAATGTGAGAAGCAAGAGAAGAGAAAGAAGAGAAGAAACCCAACATACAGAGTGAGATATGAGTAAATAACAAATCAAAGACAAGACATTAGTGCAAGAAAAGATCTTAAGAATATAAATTAGGTGTCTTGGGAAGAACACTACTTAACACAAATTGGGAAATGTAGTATTTGAAATAATTTTATTAAAATATCAGAAGATAAGTGATCCAGCTGACTTTAAATTGAAAGATACATGTCACTATGTTAGATAAGTTCTAGGGAGCTCAACGATCATTATTCTGTAATGTAAAGTGGCTGATTTAATTTTTTGAATTATTTTGAAACTAATTAATTTTTATTCAAAATGAGTTTGGACAAAGATTCTTAGAAAACATAAGATAAGCTTGGAAATTAGATAATTACAGCTTCTTTTAGAAAATTGGAAGATTAGATTTTTATGTTCAAATGCTACTCTTGAAGATGCAACATTCTGGTTGCTGACTTCTTCTCAAGGGGAAACCACTAAGCATTGAATGCTCAATGACCAATACATAATAGGGACCAAGAACATGAACCGTGGGGTCAAAGCACAAAAGTTCAAACCCTGGCTCTGACTCTGTCGCCTTTAGTAATGAGTTCTTTTCTTCTCTTTCCTTTCCTTTCCTTTTCCTTCTTTTTTCCAATGGTGGGCATTGGCTTCCATCTGCAGCTTTTGCATTGAGCTACATCTCTAGACCTTTTTATTTTTTACTTTGAGTCAGGTCTCACTATGTCACTGAGTTGCTCAGGCTGGGCTAGAAATTATTTTTGATTTACAAGAATCTGGAATTATAGGCCTGTGCTATGGTGCCAGGCTTAGCAACGATTCTCAAATTTTTGTTTATCATGGAATATCATTATTTTTGAAAGATAGGTTTTCTGGATATAAAAGCTTTAGTAGTCAGATTCCTTTTTCTAGCACTTTGAATTTATAATTCCAATGCCTTTTGCCCTCACGTTTTACTTGACGCATCTGCCATTAATTGCGTTGTATCCCTGCATGAAACGGTTGTTTTTTAGTCAATGCTTTTACGTTTTTCTTTGTCTTTCAGCAGTTTGATTATGACATGTTTGTGTTCATCTTAATTGGAACTCACTGAGTCTCTTGTCTGTGTAAATTAATGTTTTTTAATAAAATTTGGAAAGTTTTCTGGCTCTTTTCTACAGATTTTGTTTTTTTACTTTTGTCTAGTCTCTTCAAAGAATTTGTTTCACGTGTATTTGTACACATGATGGTTTACCATAGTTTCTTGAGGTTCTATTCATTTTATTTCTCCTTTTTTTCACTTTATTTTTCATATTACATCTTTACTATGCTTGCCTCACATGAACATATTCTTTCTTCTAGTTCAAATAATGTTATCTCAATGCTAAATTTTTATTCCAGTTTTTATACTTTAAAATTTCAGAATTTTCATTTGGTTCTTTTAAAATAATATTTATTCCTCTTGTGATATTCCTTATTTGATTGATCTTTACCTTCTTGTTCTAACTGAATTCTTTAAGCATGATTTTCTTTAGTTTTCAGGACATAATTATGACAATTACCATTAAGTCTTTGTGTTCTAATATTTATGATATCTCAGAGACAGCTACCCTAGATTCTTTCTCATGAATGAATGATGTTTTCTGTATAGTTGTAATTTATTACTTGTGTTGAAAACAGAATATATTACATAATATATTGTGGAAATTCTGGATTTTGTTCCCTTCTCAGGGGTGGTTGTTGGCCTACAGTTTATTTTTCTGACTCATCTGAAGCAATTCCGTTCCCCTGCTGGTGGTCTACTTGTATTCTTTTCCTCTCTTTGTTTATCAGCTTCATTTCTTAAGGGTTTCCCATTGGTCAGTACATATTAATAACAATAATGGATTAGAAGCTGTGTTTAAACATCTTGGACAAGTAAATTTTCCACCCTTGCTGGTAAATGTGTGTGTGGGTTGGAGAATTTGTTCAAAGTCTGAGCAGTTTACAAGATTTTCCTGGCTTTTGCTTTCTATATACACAATGACTTATACTCATTCTGGGATGAGTGAATAGCTAAGGATTTCTTCGGAGTTTTCTGAGTATGTACACAGCCACACACATTGATGCTTTACACTGTTGGGATATGTGAGAACTCACCAAGGCCCACAGAACTGTCTCATGTTCTAGACTTTCCTGTGAAATTTCTTCCGATCCTCCACTCTGTCGATTTGCCTAATTCCAGATTAGCTGGGATCTTGGCCTTCCTTGATGGTTGCCTAATATTTTGCTACTATGATTTAGATCTAAAAAGTCCCCCCAAATTTTCATGTGTGTAGAAGGTGACTGGATCATGGGGCTTTATCACTGGAAGTCCTATCAGGAGGTGAGGTCTGGTTGGAGGTTGGTCACTGGGGAGTGTGACCGGCAAGGTGTATTTTTGTCCCCACCTTCTCCCTTCTCTCTCTGCTCCCTGGTTGCTGTGGTTTTGAGCACCTTTCCACCATCATGCCTCGCTGCCGTACTATTTCTGCCTTGGAACCAACCGACCGCAGACTGAAACTGTGAGCCCAAATAAACCTTTTCTCTTGAAATTTCATGGTACTTTGTGACTAAGACAATTGCTATTGTTTTCAGCAGGCTTTCTAGATGTAGGGTTTTCCATACTTTTCTCTAAATCAATCCATCCTTCTCTGACAGTAAAACTGCTAGTTGTTCTTTTGGTCTTAGTGGACTAATACCAAAAGACTAAACTTCCATGAGTGTAGTTTTTCCTAAATTAGCACTTTACAAGTTATTGAAGTCATTGGCCAGTTTTGACAGTCCTGATGTTTTTCATAATTGCAAATTATTATTTTTATAATGATGTCCTTTGAAACTTATAATTTTGTCCAGTTTTCTCAATGCTTTTTGCGGTGAGGATTTTTTTAGTTATTTACTCAGCTATTCTAGAGTCCCACATTCTTGAGAATATATTTGGAAACTAATGGAAATGGAAAGAGCATAAAGTTTGGAATTCTGTGTAAGCCCTACCTAGAGGACAATTCATAACCCTGAATACCTACTTTAAATAAAGTAAAAACTTCTAATCAATAACTCAAGCTTTCACTTTAAGAAAATAGAAAAAAAAGAGCAAAATAAACAAAAGGGGAGCTCAGAAAAGGAAATATTCAATAATATCAGAAACAAAAGCAACAGAGGCAAAGCTTATTGTCTTGTGATATCAGTAAAATTGGCAAATTTTTAGCTAATCTGATCAAGAAAGAAGACGTTTAAAAATATCAAGAGTGAGAGAGACGATGTTACAATTGCCTAGAGAAATAGATAATAGTGAATATTATGAACAAGTTTATGCTAATAAATTGGTTTTTTGTTTTGTTTATTTGCTGTTGTTGCATTGAAACAACACTTGGGAGGCCGAGGCAGGAGGACTGCCACAAATTTGTTGCTAGCCTGGGCTATATAATGAATTCAAGGCCGATCTGAACTGGGTAGCAAGACCCTGCCTCAAAACAAAAAGTTAAAAATGGACATCAGTCCGCAATGTAAAATTATAAAGTTTTAGAAGACAGTGGAAGGGAAAATACTTGTAACTTTGGGTCAAAAATTTCTCAGATAGATAATCAAAAGCATGGTCCTTAAAAAAATACATACACATACACAGATTCAACCACTGACACACAAAGATATTTTTTAAAATTGCATCTGTCCTGTATATGTGTACATTATTCCCTAAGTAATATACAGTACTGTTTATACAGCCCTCTGGGCCAGTCAATGTTCATTCTCATCCTCACTCGATTAACAGGCTCCTGGCAAGGCAACTGGATCAGGTGCATGCCCTGCTCAGCAGTGGACCAGCCCACCGATGTTCATAGCTCGCCAGGCTGTTAGATGCTGTGGACCTTTTGGAGGAGTCAGGTAGCTGGTGACAGTGTCTGTGGGATATCTCTCACTGGTGATTTATCTTTCTGCTTCCTGTCTGCCATGGTTCTGGTTTGTAGCCAGCTGAGGACAGACTGCATCTCTGGAACCATAAGCCCAGTCAGTCCTCTTCCCATTTTGTCCCAGCAACGGGAAAGCTGACCAACACACATTTAGATTTTATTAGATATTATAAATAATCTAACAGATGACTTAAAGTATGCAGAAAGACATGTCCAATTACATGCATACACCATCTTACAGAAAGTTCATCAGCACCTGTGTATTTTGGTATCTATGGCAAGCGCCCAGAACTAATCTCCCAAGGGTACAGAAGGACAAGTGTACATGACATACACAGAAACTGGAAACTATTTACAAATAATATATCTGGTGAAGTACTTGTAATTAATTGTTTTAAAAATTATCAAAAGTCAATTTTTTTTTTGTGCCAAGGATCGAATTCAGGGCCTTGTACTTGCTGGGCAAGCACTCTAACCACTGAGCTAAATCCCCAGCCCCCAAAAGTCAATATTAAGGTATCAAATAATTCACTGAAAAAGATGGGCAACAGAGTTGATCAGCGCTCATCTAGGAAGATGTACATACTTAACAAGCAAATGAAAAGATGCTCAACATTATTCATTATAGGAAATACTAATTAAAAGAACAATGAAACACTACAACATACTCACTGGAAAGGTTAAATTTTTATCAGTATGTGTTTGTGGTACATAACATTCATTGTGGTTAGTCGTATAGGTACATGATGCATCTTAATTCTTTTTACATCCTCTCTCCTCTCTTTACTCCACTCTCCTCTCTCTCCCCACCCAACATCTTTTGGCTCCCTTCTCATTTGTAGAATGTCCATCTCCCTATGGAAAGGCTACATTTTAAAAGAGTGATCATAGAGAGCATTAGCAATAATGTGTTGAAACTGGAAATTTCACTCACTGCTCATGAGAATGGAAAACGATAAAGGCACTTTGGAAAAACAGTTTGGCACTTTCTTTAAACATCAGACATATATCTATTACATGCTATAGCTATTCTACATTGAAGAATTCACCTAGGAGAAAGTCCATGTCTATATAAAACTTTCCATGAATGATCATATAAGCTTTAATTATAATCATAAAAAACTCAAAATAACCTATATGCTCATTAGCATGTAGATAAACAGTTTGCAGTATATCCATACAAAGAAATTCTGCTCATTAGTGAAAGGAGTAAACAACTGATACATATGTACATATATGTGTGCGTGTGTGTGTGTGTGTGTACTTTATGATGGAATCCAAGAACAAAACACTATATACTGAATTATTATTCCATGCATTTAAAATTTTAGAAAAATCAAACTGATCTACAATGATTGAAAGTAGACTAGTGGTAGCTGCTTAACCATTTGTGAAAGGTCATTAAGGATGTTTTGGTGATGGTATATTCATTATCTTAACTGTCAAGATTTCATGGATGCATATATTCATCAAGCTTATCAAGTTGTATACTGTGAGTATTTACCTCTTATTATATGCCAATTAAACCTCAGTAACCCATTTGAAGAAGGTAATACATATATATGATGAAGAACACATGTCCAGAATGTACAAGACTCTACACATTAAAAATAAAGCAACGAATAATAAAAATGGACAAGAAATTTAGTCACTTTACATGTTACTAAGTACATTCAAAACTGATTATTATTGTTCATTTTTAGGAAAAATAAAAAGCACAACGAGACCTTACTTCAAACCTACTAAAATGACTAAAACAAGAAAAGATGGGCAAAATGAAATACAGTAGTAGTAAGAATGTGTAGTACCTGAAACTCTCTGGCACTCTTAGTGGGAGCGTGCAATGGAACAACCATTTTGGAAAATGGCCTTTTGCAACTTCTTCTAAATTAGATGTGCGCCTATGTCTAATCTGTGATCCAGAAATTTCACTCTTGAGCATTTACCCAAGTGAAATGAAAACACACGTCTCCATTGAGACTGTCACAATCATGTTTCTAGCAGCTGTATCCATATTAAGACCCAACTATAAACAGTCTGAACGTTCTTTAACAGGAGATTTAACAAACAAATCGTGGCGCCCTCATGCAACGAAACAGTATTAGTAAAATGCAAGGCTGCAAGTTACCAATGTGCACAAAAATGAGGATAAATCTCCAAAACAGTATCCCGAGCAAACTAAACCAGGTACAAAATATTACACATTGTAAAAGTTATACGATTCTCTTCCCCTGAAGTTTAAAACAGGCAAAACTAATCAACAATGACAGAAATTGAAATTCTGTTTGGATAAGGACATAAGGGAACATTTTAGAAGAAGAGACACGTTCTGCATGTTTGTTGGGTAGAGAGTATGTGGGCATAAATATCTGCTAAGCTCATCAGATTGAACACTTCGAGTTTCTATTTCTCTCTAAATAATGTATATATCTTATCTAAATTTTTAAAAATATGTGGGTTATAATAATATTTAACACTTTTACCTAGTTTGTCCTGCCTGATGCTGACCCTGATCCCCCCTGACTTTATCTCTCACCACTTTTTCCTCTTGGTTAAATTACGCTGGCTTGAATCTGTATGTTTCTTTTGAAGTTTAAAACAAACTACTGACTATTAAAAATCAAAACTTTGTTTGGTGAATAGTTTCATGGCCTTCAGTATCGACCACTGGCCCTACTTGACAGGGTGTCCAGCAAAAGGCACTGCATCGCTGTGTGGAGACGCTCCTGGCTTCATCGACCACCGTGACCTGTACTTGATCCTTCCACTGAATGGAAGGATGGAGCTGACAGGCCACCTAGAGCTCCCCTTTCTAACATCGAATGTTACACACTGGTTTTTCCTTATTATTGAAGGAGAGTAAAGCAATTTCCATGTTTCAATAATTGTCACTGTTATTAAGTGTGCTGCAGATATATTTTCCTTTTTGATGGATGATTAGGAGCTTTGGAAAGGCACTTGGAAAAATTTCGCAGTAAGGACAGCATTTTAGAAAGGCCTAGCACAGTGATATCTATTAGAAAACTTGACTAATTTTTTTGGTAATAAGGACAAGAGATAAGCTGAACACTCACTCTACATTCAGCTTTTCTTACTTAGAAAAGAAAAAATTGAAGATGTTGTTTATGTGACGTTTTCTGGAACATAAGGACCAATGTCATGATGAAAAATTTTCCATGTATGATGAAGTTTTAATGGAATGTTTTAGTCTTAATAGATTCATGAATATCATAAATTTGCTAAGTTGGGGATATTACATCAAATTTTCTATTGGATGTCAGTAAGTAGTGAGAAGGTCTGATTAAGCAGTTTCAATAAGAATGATGGTAGTAATAAATACACTCATCAAATGTTTTATATGTCCCAGGAACACTGTTAAGACCTTACATACATGCATTCATTTGATTACCACAACAGCCACATAAGGTGGTTACTATTATTATCCACATTTTAGTAAGCAAATCAAATGAAATCTTACAAATTCGCATAGCTAATAAAAGAGGAAGGACTCCAACCAGGTCTTGGGGACTTTCTAACTTTATTCTTAACCATCATATAAATTTGCCCCTCATTCATCAACTTTGTCAACAAAAACTCTTGAGTAGCTACTATGTTTTGGAGGGTAGTATTTGGTACTAGACACAAAGATGAAGAAGATACAATTACAAACCTCACGTGGGACAAAAGTCAGAGATGTAAAAACAGCTATATACACCCATGTTTATAGCAGGACAACTCAGAAGAGCTAAATCTTGAAAGTGGCCTATACATTTATCAACAGATGAATAGATAAAGGAAATGTGATATATAGAGATTGTATACATTTCAGCTATGTAGAAGGATAAATTGAGTCATTTGTAGGAAAATGGATGTACCTTGAGACCTTAATGCTTATCGAAATAAATCAGACACAAAAACTTAAATATCACATGGTTTTTCATATAAAAGAAACCCAAAGTATAAATAATTTAAAGAACAAAATAAAAGACAGATAATAGGAAAGAAGGAGATAGACTTTATGCAAATATGAAAAGTATCTGGAGATGGAGGGCAGGGTAGGGAGAGGAGGAAAAGGGGAAGTAAATAGGATTAAATGGATGTGTGTATCTACCAACTCGTCACAATACAGGTATTTTTATGTACTGCAAACATGTACTAAAATAATTATGGAATTTTTATCATATTAGGAATAATATTATAATTTACATGAAGTTAATACTCTGGTAAAAAAAACAGAAAAGGTTTATGGACTAATTTAATTCACAAAAGATTTAGAATATAATGTGAATGTGTATGTTAATAATCTAGTGAAATGAAAATTTTGAGTAGGAAAATTATTCTTGAACATATCTTGAGGTAGTGTCCTGTTTACAAAGACATGTCACAACTCCGTAACTACATTTATAATATTTCCTCTTGGGCTTATTCCCCAAATGTGTTCCACGAGAGGTACCTGTTTTAGTTAAGATGCTACATCACTTAATATTATGATCTCAAGGTGCATCCATTTTTTTTACAGATGACTCAAGTTTATGCTTCTTTATGGAAGAGTAGTACTCCATTGTGTATTAATATCCATTCATCTGTTGAAGGACATAGGGGCATTTCAAGATTTAGCTTTTATGAATTATGCTTCTATACAAATGGGTATCCATGTACCTCTGTAATATGATGTTTTAACCCTTTGGGGGAAATACTCAGAAGGTGAATAGCTGGGTCAAATGGAATTTCTATTTTTAGTGTTTTGAGAATCAGACACATAAGTTTAACTATTTCATGGCTTCTCTTACATGTGAAACCCAAAATACAAATAAAGAACAAAATAAAAGATTGATAATAGGAAGTAGGGAGATAGATCTTTTGCAAAAGGGAAGGTGAGCAAGAGATGGAAGGAGGAGGGAGGAGAGAGGAAGAGGATGAGAAAGGAAGTAAGACACTGTATGTTATGCAAAGATACCAACTCCCCATGAGGAATGTAATCTTTATGTACTGCGAGCATGTACTATAAAAAAAAGTGAAAACTGAACAAAAAGGTGACACGTCATAAGGAAGTAGCTTAAAAATTTTTATGCATTAGAATCTCAGCCATTTTAGATGGAGTCTCACATGACAGGAAGTTCGCGAGAGCAGATATCCATACAGGGTCACCATTTTTATGTTTCCCATCTTGTCCACTCTAGGGCATATCCTCAGAGGAGGAAATGACGAGCAATTTAAAGTCTCTCCATCTCTCTTTTTAAAAATATTGGTTTAGTTATCCTATCTTCCATTTTTGTACCTATCTCATTCTAAACAAACAGCATTCTGAATTCTGATATTTGTTATTCCTCTCATGCTTTCTTATTGTACCTAGATGTCCACGGAAGAAGTATAATTTTATTTTACTTTAAGCTAAATTAAGTACTTGGAGACTGATTTTACTGAATAACATTTGTTCAAAGTTCATTTGTATGATTGCTGAGAACTTTCATTTTTACTACTTTTTAATAGGCTATTGTGTAATGTACCCAAAATTTTTTTTGGAATTTATTTCTAAATTTTGCTATTGTTAACAGTACTGCTATAAATATCTTTGTATCTTTTGAGGTACATATGGTGTAGTTTTTCTTGGTTTTATATTTAGGAGTGAAATTTCTGCACCATAAGGCATGGAATGTTCAGATTTAGGAAAATGCCAAACTGATTTTCAAAGCGAATGCACCAATTTTCATTACCTTAAGTAAAATGTAAGAGATCCTTTGGCTATACATCCATTTAAATATTTGATACTTTCCAATTTATTTGTATTTTTTCAAAAAGGTGAATGTAAATCTGACTTTTTTGATTTGCATTTTCACAATCACGAACAATTTTGAGTATTTTTCTACACTTACTGTCACAAATGGTTCTTATTTTTGAAATTTCCATTTATAATTTCCAACCATTCTCTGTTTAATCTTTCCTCTGCTTTTCTTATTGATGTGTGAGACCACTTTTACGAGTTCTTAATGCCAGAGAATTTATATTTGAATTCAGTCATTAATTCAAAATGAATTATATTTGTCAGTTGTCCCTGACCTTCCGTTTTACCTAGATTTTTGATTAATATTCTTATTTTTAATGTAGTCCAATGTAGCAACCTTTTCTTGTACAGTCAATGTTTAAGAAACTTTCTTAGTCCAAGTTTTAAAAGATTTTACCTATGTTTTCTAATAATAAATAAGTTTCAGTCCTTAACTCCTCTGCAATTTATTTTATATCCTGTGAGGTAGGGATCTAATAGTATTTTTATAAATGTGGGTGACTATGTTTCTTAATCTCCACTTATTAAATAATTCCACTTATATGTTGAAGTTTAGCATGCTGCCTTTGTAATAATCTTCCATAAGTGTTGGAATATCTTTCAGCATCTTTATTTACTGTGTAGATCCTGCATTCTTTCCCAAATCCCACATCATAGTACTTTAGATATTCCAAGTATCTAATAGGAGAAGTCACCCATCCTACTACTCATCCTACACTTATTCAAATGAGCTCTGACTGTTTATTAGCCTTTTAGTCTTTTATATACATTTTATAACAATCTCGCATATGTTCCAGTAAATACAATAGCAATTTTATTAGAATTGAATTAAATATATAGGTCCTCTCGAGGAAGTTGTGTTTTAGCACTAAGTTTTACTTTAAAAAAATATATTTTTAGTTGTTTTTTAATAGTCCTAGAAGTTTTATAATTTACCTTAAAGAGATTTTGTATACTTTCTGATTTATTCTAGTTTACTTGTAAATTATATTTACACTACTGCAAATGGTTTCTTCTCTTTTGTTTCCTAAGCATTTCTTTCTGGAGGATATTAAATATTATTGACATATTCATTCCTTTGCTAGATTTGTGGACTCTTTTCAATTTTTTATGTAAATAATAAAATTTTCTATGCAACTGTCCGAATTTTTTGCCTTCTTATCCTATACTCCCAACATCTTTTTACTCTCTTTTTCTACTGCCTCAGACTCCAATAAAGTATAGTGTATTAGTAGTCACCCTTGACCTACACCATACGGTTAAGAGACAGCTTCTATTTTTACCTTAATATTATATTTGCTCTAGATAGATATGAAAATTCTTTGTTAATCCTTGAAAGTTCCCATCTATTTCTATTTACTAAATGTTTATTTTTGTATTGTAATTGTACATTTAATTTATCAAATGCCTTTCCTGCCCCTATTATGCTCATTGGCTCTGTGATAGGAGAAAGGGATGTCGTTCATCACAGCCCAGGGTGGCGCCTTGAGTTTAGTTCTGTGGGGCTTTTGCCTCTGCTATTTGTAATCCTGGTTCCATCCTCTAGTCACCGTTCTGTGAAAAATGGCCCATATTTGAATTTGAGTAGTTTCTTCAGTCTGCTTTCTCCTCAGGGGAAATCAGAGCACAAAAGCCTCTTCACTTTTAATAATTGCAATTCTTTTCAGTTCAAGATGACACAAATCCTTTAAAAATTCGGTAGGCTTCCTGCATAGTACAATACAGTCCGTGTAATTAGACTCACACACATCTTCAGTGTAGGCTTGTTTGTACTTTGGATGAAAAGTCACATACCTTGCGCCAGTGAACTTAAATGGCATCGATATGCTTTTGTCTGGTGGAGAAGTTACAGAGATGGTATCTTTAAATTTCCCCAGAGTCTTATCAAAAGGAATTACAATTTCACCCGTGATTTGACATGATCTCAGGTAGATTTGGGAATAAAAGCTCTTTACACCTCTTAATTTATAGCTTAAGTCAGTTTTGGAAGTTAAATGAATGAGAAGGCATGTAAAACTGATTCTCAGGAAAAAGTAAAAATAAGCATTTTAATATATTAATAACAAAGAGTACTCTATAAAATTAAAGAAAAATTATGCATTTTGTTTCATCTTAAAAATTGAATAATTATGACATATCCCTAAAGTACTAGTTAAGTTTTCCTTTTCTTTTTCAAATGTATAACATTTTTATTGTTTTGTTTTGTTTTTGTTTTTTTGCGACAGGGTCTCACTACATAGTGCAGGCTGAGCTTGAACCCTCTATGTAGCCCAGGGTGGCCTCAAACTCGCAGCAATTCTCCTACCTCAGCCTCCCAAGTACTGAGATTTCAGGCATGCACTACCATGCCTGGCCTGTAGAACTATTTGGGTGGGAAAGAGCATTTTTTTTTTTTTTTTTTGTGGTGCCGGGGATCGAACTCAGGCCCTTGTGCTTGCAAGGGAAAGAGCATTATTTTTAATTCTTGGATTATAAAATATTTTTCAGAGCCAGACAATTGTCTTCATTCTTCCTTTCTTCTACCAGTTTCTAAAATGATCATTTAAAGAACCTATATGTTATGATCAATTCTGTATGGAGATAATTATATTATTTCTATTGTATTTTTCTGTGACAAAATGCTATTAGACCAACTAAAGAAGGGAAGTGAATTTTATAGAAATAAATGAGAAAAAAAGTAGTCATTAGCTGCTCAACTAGATTAACTGAAGTGGGTCATTTTATGTGTACTATTTAATTATCATAATAATCACTGATACATTTTAAAACTCAACTGATAGCTTTTAAAACTCAAAGTAAAATCAATATTCATTTGAAGTCATAGAAAGAGAATGTTTCTAGATAAAATGTCTAAGGAAGGGACTCACAAATCTATTTAAATGAACAGATCAGCAATAGAAAGTTAAAATAAATCAAAAACTAACCAGCCACGGCTGTTTCATTATCTTCGAGTAAAATGCACTCTCTGGAAATTGTGTGCTTATGATTAATATAATTTATGTGAACTGTTTTTATTTCCCTGCCAAACGTCTGCAGAAAAATGAAGTACCCAAATCTTACTTTCACAATCCAGTGAGTAATAAGAGACAAAGGTTGCAAAACATTTTCCAAGAGAAATTCATTTATTTAACTTTTATTAGAGCACTTACTGTGTGGCAGACCAGCCACTGCAAATGGAAGGACTCTGTCTGAATGTCAGGCTCTCTGTGGGAGAAGACGGAACACTGAAGACTGTAAGCCAGAGAATATATTGTTATCGTAACTTGTAATTGTGAACTACTCCAGAGGGGTACTAAGTATATACTAAACAGATTTAATTGTGAATACCACTTAATAAAGCAAATCCACCCTTTTTAACAGTCAAAATCAAATGAGATACAGAAATTTGCTCTAAATGTAGAAGGGTGAATCATGTAAGGGGCAATTTTTTTTTTTTACTAATTATTAATGATTAAATTTTGTGATCTTTAATACTATGACAAGATGCTTTACATCTTTTATGGGGTAGCAGGTTAGTTACTTTTTGTTGTTGTTGTTAATTATGAAGCCCAAAGACTCTTAAGAAACTAAAGATGAGTTGATTTGGGTTGTACTTTTCATATGGCATAAGTTAGCATGTACATCTTGGAATTCTGGGGTAGCAAACTTTTTCTGTAAAAGGTCAGATACTGAACATTTTAGGCTTTGCAGGCCTATTGTCTCTGTTGACAATTGTCCAGCTCTCAGTTGCAGTGAAAAACAATCATAGCTAATACATAAACTGAAAAGAGTATCTGTGTTCTCATAGAACTTCATCACAAAAAGAGGAAGTGGCTCGGTTAGTCCTGAGGAATATTGGTCGGTTGCCATCATTCTATGCCACACACCTTAGGTACATTATCTTTATCATTAATCACAGGATTGTTATCTTTTTTGCTTTTGTTTAGTGTAACTTTTATTCTATTTAATCTTTATTCCTTTTTACAAAATAAGAGTGACGCTCAAGTACAATTGGTATTATAAAGCACCATAATTTAACAATTATGTATTTTAATTCTTAATTCCCGACAAGTGATTGATCATAGTATTTTCCTAAATGTCTTTTATTACTACATGATACCGTGTCTATGGACGTTTATACAATTTGCTCATGGAGGCACTCACACAAAACCTCAGCACTTTGGTATATGTGCTGCCGAAGCGAGCACAAAACCTCAGCTTTTTAACAGTCTGATACATTAGAGTTGGATAGTCCCATGCAACTGTGAAATACGGGACCTGAGAAAGATGTCGAAGAATTTGTCTTATGCACAATTAGCAAAAAATTCTCCTGAAATTCTCCTAACTTTTAGATTGTTTCTTTTTCTACTGTAGTATGAAAATTTTGAATAGTCTCATTAATATTCTACTTTTACAGTTATATCCATGATGCTCTTCAATGCTCAGAAAGATTTGTATGTCCTTGAAGTAATTTGTACAAACATTGTTTCATTTTCCTTGAGAGTGTTGATTGATATTTTTGTATTATGCTATATACTTGGAAGTTGCATGCTTCATAAAAACTCATAGGAATAGAAAATTAATCCAAAAAATATAAACTCTTTCATGTAAATGGAATATTGGCTATACTTCCTGACCTTTACATGGTAAAGCCTCGTGGTTGGTTACAATAACTGAGGACAACAAAAAGGACTTTGTAATTCCTGAGGGGTCTTTGTTTCTTTTCAGAGTGTTTTTTTTTTTTTAATGTTGTTGTGCCTACATAATTATGACTACCTGGTCTATGCTATCACATTGTATAGAACAGTCTTAATGAAAAGTATTTCCATGTTCCTACAGAAAAATTCTTCCTAATTTTTATAATAAGAATTTTCAAATTAAAACAATGAATTAATTATCCTAGAAGAGGTATTTTAAGAAATCTCTTGACTTTCTTATATATTTTTTGATGTTTTATTGTGCTTTTTTTCTCTCACATGGGACATTTACAAGATTTCATTTTCTAATACAGCTAAATTGAGTGTGTTGTATGTATATGTACATATACATGCATTTATATAAATACAACTATTTAGTGTCTTATTGACATATGTGTTTATTTATATTTATGATATTGATTTTTCAAGATTGTTTCTAATTCTCACTTGTTGATTTTTAAATTTCTCAGTGTTTTCTTACATATTTTTGGTTTTATATCTCTAAAGACTTGGAAAATATTCTTGTTTATTTTGGGTGATTGGATTTATTTTTTAAATATAGATATCACCTATAAATAAGAATAACTTATCCATTTTTATTTTACTAAAATAAAATAAAATGATGAACAAGATTTTACTTGGCCTCACTCACTTTTTACACTCTATCTTTTGGCTTTTCCTTTTGAAGTGCTGAGGTTTGAATCCAGGATCTGGAACATGCTAGGCAAATGCTCCAACACTGAGCCAACCTCATCCCCTGCACTGTACATTTTGATAAGAAAATCTGAGATTTTATGTATAGGTAATAATTATATTTTGCTATTTATATTAAACTTTATAAACTTATACACAGTAACAACCTCAATGGGGTTTTGCTTACTAGGTTTCTATTTACTTTGTTTTAGTATCAGTTCTTGTCAATACCCTGTCTAATAGCTGGGCATGGTGGTACACATCTGTAATCCAAATACTCAAGAGGCTGAGGCAGGAGGATCAATTTGAGTTTGAGACCAGCATGGGCTACATAGTGAGTTCAAGGCCGACTTGAACACAGAGTGAGATCTTGGCTGAAAACAAACAAACAAACAAACAAACACCCCTCTGAAAGGCTATTACTATTAGGTTTTGATCTCTGTAAGGCCACTATCTCCAATAGATAGTGAAAATATTTCCCTATTTCTTTCTGTGGTTGAATTTTACAGACCTCTTTGTGACTTGATTAGTGAAAACTTCTTTGATTGTTTATTTTATAGATTATAAAATCTAAACTAAATTTTAGAAATCTAGCCAGGTTGCACATACCTCTGCATCCTCATGACCATTTTGATGAGACCTGAGACACTACCAGTAATGAACACTGTTACATTCGGAACTTTTTACTCATTTAGATGGAATAACTCAGGAGAATCATTTTTGGAAAATGTTTTGGTGATTTTTTTGTTTTGTTCTTTGCTTGTTTTTTGAGACTCACAAACGAAAACCAACAAGAAACCCATTTTAAAAAAACCCTCTAAATACAGTAAAAATAGTACTTTTTTTTTTTTTTTTTTTTTTTTTTTGGTGCTGGGGATTGAACTCAGGGCCTTGCATTCGCTAGGCAAGCACTCTAACCACTGAGCTAAATCCCCAGCCCTAGTACTGTATTTTTTTTACTTTGATTAGAACAATTGTTTTTTATCTCATTATTTTAAGTAACAGGTGACTTTTAATATAAAATCTGCCTATTAGGAAACTTTTATGGCCCATTTTTCTTTCTTCAACATTAGATAACTTAAAGAAAATATTTATTCATATGTTACTCCCAGAAAAAAAATCATGGATATGTTTGGAAATATCTTTCTGATACACTTGTAACACAATGATAAAACATATCTGAAAATCATATTATTTAGTGGATTGAAATTTTAATATAAATCTTTTAGGTATACATATTAGGTTTGTACTCTGTCTAATGTACTGTCAGACCTTTGGGAACACAGTTGCTAACAACAAAGCAAATCTAGTACAATGATAAATAATCTAAAGAGATTGCTACATATAATGAAAACAAACAATATTTCCCCAGATTATAACTTCATATATATCACTTTCAAGCATGTGAAATGAGTTCTTGATTTTTCCTTTTAACACGAAAGGACAGATGCTGAGCAGTCGTGTAATGATTTTGGAGTGTTACTTCTCAGCGAACACACAGCACCTCTCAGAGTGCTGGGCTTCTCTCATGGATTTTTAAAATGAAGAGTCGATCATATCGACAGAATGACCCATATACTTACTGGGCCATGTAGGGACAATGGGACCATCAACCAGTAGTACTGAGATGAGATAAACCATCTTCATAAAAGTAATTAGCTTTTACATTATCTTTCTTGTTCACAGTAAGTATTTCAGTTATATAGAGAAAAAAAGTAGAGATTAAAAATTTTGGAAACTTGGTAAAAATAGCTATTTTTTTTCTCATGAAGTGTTACATTAGAATCTGCAGCTAAAACAAGATAGAGAAATTCCTGTTTTTATTCAGTGTTCTTACATCTGCGATCAGTTATTTATACCTCGAACATCTTTATAGCTGGGTGATTCAGTGCAAAAAACTCTCATTATGATCTTTGCTTCTAATTTAAAAATTACCTCATTTTTCCTTAATATTGGGCTATATTTGGAAGAATGGCTGACAGAAAATAAGAGAGCTCAGTTTTTGAAAAGCGATCGAATTTTCCATGGATCTCTCCTCTATAAAGAGAGAAAAGCTAAATCATAATGGATCATATTGAAACCTCGGAATTATGTTCGAGCTCTGGGAATAATGCCACTCAAATACTTGTTTTCCTATGAAGTACGTGAAGAATACATGCACACACATAATTTTACATGTATTGTGGCATGTTGTCAATCAGCAGTTAATGTCTCTAACCTCAATGTTTTGTTGGTATTAGATAGAAATATGATAAAAAAATAGCATATGCTGCTTATGTAGATTTAAAGGTATGATAGAAGCATAATCCACATTTTGGAAACACTAGAAAAGTTCTGAGGAATATCAAGACTAACAGAAATGAAGCACAATAGAATCTTCTTTCTACTAGTCTAAAATTAAGCAAAAATCTGAATTGTGGCTTTATGCCACTTTGTTAAGAATAGGAAGAAAGAGTAATAAGAAACAGTCATAAAGTTATGAATTTCAATATGTCATTAAAATTAAATCCTAGAGAACTTAAATTGTAGGTACTTAGAAATTGTCTGAGTAGTCACATTTTCTGAGGAAGGCGTATCACTGTCCTGGTAGTAGTTCCCTCATTTCATTCCATAACAGAGAAGTTGTATTTAGATTAGATGAAAGGGTGAAAATAAAGCAGGTTGTGGCCTAAATTATGTAAATATTTAATGTGAAAGACCCTTGGAAATTTCTGTGGCTCTACGTGTAATACAAGACGCAAAGCCTTGTAATGAGCATACTGTGTAACTCAGGACAAAAGGGAATGAAGACTGACCTATAATCTGAAATCAAGTTACCGGAGGAAATCTGCCTTCTTTCACTTTGCATAGAGACTTTTCATATTGCTACTCAGGTGGAATAATGTTCAAATGCAAATACTCTGCGTTTCATTTTGTCCATATATCTCCACCCAGTGTGCACTCAATGCTCGAGGTTGTTTGTAGTTTTCAGGCCACAACAACTTGTCAATTCACCTCCGAAGAAATGCACTTCTCTCAAAATCATCCTTTTTCACTCCTTCTTTACCAACATCCTCCAGTGCAAATGTCTGTACCTTGATTCCATGACTTCCTTTGCCATTTGATATACTGGGTCTCTTGATACCACTTGGAGCTCTTTGTGTTAGAGGTAGCCTTTAGATGGAACTTGGCATGACTTTTTCCCCACAAAAGGCTCAATGGGCTCAGACACACACAGATTCATGTGAGTTCAGTGATTGTTCTAGACATCACCCTGTCCCCCTTTCCAGACCTCAGAGGGACAATCGACCTCTACTATTTTAAACTACAAACTATTTTAAACAATAATGTTCATGTGAGGCTGTAGAGATCTTAATGGTATCATGTAATAATTTAATATATGAAAGTAAAGGGAAGAAAATACTGAGAGGCAAAATGGCTCCAGCACTTAAGGTCTACTTTATGCTTTAGAATTATATTTCCATCACCTCTATAAGGAAAAAGTAACAAAATTGGAGTGAATAAGTGTGGATCACAATATATCATAAAAATCAAACTGTAGGACAGTTTTGGAATTATGGGCAGGGCAAAAATTGTAGTATTCATCTTTGTGAAGAAGAATCTGGTACACTGGAATGAATTTTTAAATGCTGCCTATATCTGGATCTCTAAATACATTACTCATAAAAAGCATAGCTAGCCAGAAACACATTTTTGTTATCATTCAGTATATCTACTATACTAATATTCTAAGAAAACAAGTTCTAAAGGGCATCGACTCAGTTTTATCTTAATTTGAACTGATAATTTAGCAAATATTCCATTCAGTTGGAAAAGGTACCTATTTAAGAAAAGTCTTACTAACAACTAACAAACTCAAACTGAATAAGAAAATATGATAGTTTGTTCAGAGCAAGACCTTAGAATTATGTAAGAGAGTAAAATTTATGTGAAATTTTTGTTAAATTTTCCACTAAAGTTTAGAGAACAAAGTAAAATCATATACTACATTATGTATTTAATAAGACAATGAAATTATTTTTTCAAAGAATTAACTTTCAAACTTACAGAGCAAATGCTCCTCTTGACCTGTATTATCATTATTACAAAAATTCTATCTCACTAGAGCCTTTCGAAAATTCTCTGTGTGTTATTTTTCATTCTCCTCAAATCTCCCCATACAGTCATCCAAGTCTCCAAATCCATAAACAGAAAGGAAGAGTTTTCATCTCGCCTTCTTGATTTCTTGATGGCGTTTCACACCATGCAATGCTCCTTGTTTCCCAAAAACCTCTCCTCCTCTGGTGTCTCACTTCTTTCTTGCATTATTTCCTCCTCTTGGTTTATCTTTTATGTGATGCTAATCCTCAGTTGTTCAGCTTTCTGGTTACCTTTGCTTTCAGAATTTTTAAACTTTTCTTCTGCTTTAGCTTTTATGATCATGGCAAGGGTGATACTGGAGTTGAGGATTCGTTGCCATTTCCTTGTTACTGCTTATAAAATAAGCCAGGATCCATTTATGTCTTTCCAGACTGGTTTGTTACCTAAACCCATCACAACCCCAGATGAAATCTGAAATGAGGGGAAATCTCTACCAAGATATTGGGAATGAATCCAGAGAAAAATAAATTATTTCTCATAGTTCTTTTTACTTGGAAATAGCTCATAGCTGGTTCAACAAATTTATATTAAACAATGGCAACTAGGTTCAGCACATTATTGCCAGGAATTATGGATCTTTCATAACTAGTAAAGTAAAAGGAAAGCAAAAAATATTCTTTAAAAAAAAGAACCAAATACAGGTAAGTTTGTGGTTTGGGCAGCCTGCCTTCTACATATATGTGTAGGATAACATGTTTCTGCTTCCCGTGTTTGCTGTTCATATTTCAAATATATCAGCATATTTTTGCAAATGTTTGTATTTGTTATTGAGTTATAAAATTTGCCAAAGACCAAAAAATTGGTAATTTTCTCTATTCCATAGAGAAACAAGGTTTTTACATAGTTATTTAGATGATAATTAATGTTGAACAGTGCTCAGATATTTAAAACCAATAAGTAAATACATCTTCAACAGTGCTTAGATATTTAAAACCAGTAAGCACAAATGCCATTATCTGAAAATTAAAGATTAAATTATAGGTTAAAAAACTACAAATAGTACATTGCCAGCGCTTTCTGATTATTCATATCAAAGGAAAGATAAGTTATTTTATTAAGAGACCATAGAATTTAATCAGTGGACACATGTGGAAATTTTTCCTAAAAAAAATAGAAACAAATTATCATCTGTAGAGGATACTATTATGTCTAGGGATTATCTCTTTCTTAAGCTTTAATTGTTCTCAGCTAAATCTCTTATTTGCCTGTTTATCAAACAAAGTAATGGTAAGAATTAAATTTCTACAATAGACAGCAAAGCTGCAGGAATAAGACTATTTTAAATTGGATTATTCCTATCTCCGTTAAGCTTTCTTCAAAACAATTTAAAAATACTGCTCATCCATCTGGAGGACAAAATACAAAAGGAGAAATGGCAAAATAAATACAAAAGAGAAAATTCACTGCTATGTGACTCAACAAATTGGCTACATAATTATTTGTTTTCCATTACGTGTAAGGTGTTTCAAAAACTTATGAAAATGAGATGGAATCAAGATGAATGCTCTCTTCTCAAAGCAAATGACTTTTTAATAGTAGATAATTAAGCTTTTTTTCCTAGAGAAGGTCACAGAGAATGTCAACCATCAGAACTGGTGAAGAAAAGTGTAATCTTGCAAAAACTTAAGAGAAGCACTATTCTATTTAGTCTTATTAATTTACAGGAGGAAACAGCATAATTTTACAATGGCTCTGTGCTCTTCACTTACGCAAGCTTCCGAAGCATCTTGAAATATCTTAATGCAAATCATATGGATAGTTTTCTCTTAAAATTTATATTGAAACAAGATAGAATATAAATATATAGAAGAAATTAGTCAAGCAGCACAATTATAATTTCAGCTGATGATGGTAGTATGTAATTTCACATATCACTATTCTATAGTCCTGAGGACTCTTGGATGTACCAAATAAGAACATGCCAAGGATTTCCAAGTCATGTATCCTTAGGATAGTGAAAGGCAATTGCTGTTTTCAAAGTAGACTGATTCTTATCGTTGCATTTGAGGAAGCTGAATCTTTCAAAATGTCAAATTTCATCTAATTCATCAAATTTTACATTTAACCTCATAATTTAAAAGTGCTTGCCATTTGTCAGATGTCTATCAAAAATAGGTATATACTCTGTACTCATTCTGAAATGAGTGAAAAAGTTGTGAAAGAATATTGCATATTTTTGCAGTTTCATGAAAATAATAGTCAAGCTGTTTTCAGAGAAAACTTTTGCCTTTTATAGTTTGATTTTGGTTAAATAACACAATAAACTGGGCTCCAAGAGTGTAGGCATGTAATCTCAGCACTCTTGGAGGCTAAAATTTAAGCTCAGCCTGGGCAACTAGGACACTTAGCAAGAATCTATTTCAAAATAAAAAATTAAAAGTGGTCTGGGGATGTTGCTCAATGCAAAGTCCCTCGGTTGTATCACCAGTACTGAAAACAAAACAAAACAAAACAATAGACCAAATCAGTTGTGTTGTGATATATAGGCAATCAGTTCAACATTTTAACAATATGCTAGATTTTCTTGTGTACTTACAACAAAATTTGTACCCAAATACTCAAATTAAATGGATATTCGAAATGACAATAATTCATAGACAGATGGTCAGATCACGTAAGAGTTAATTCAGACTCTAATAAAATTCTCTTTTTGCCTGTAAATGTTCTAGTAATTGAAATAGAAAATGCTTTTTAAAACCCAAATATCCCTAAGATTATATTTGTTTGCTTGGTTTTGGTGTAAACATATACTACATAGGACCATTGCTATAACACCCAAGAAACTATCATTAAGCATAAAATGAAAATTCATTTCAATCAATGTTATCTTTACAATTCAATCTCTTAGAAAAAGTACCAGAAAAAAAGCTACCGGGAGTAGTAATTTGAAAATAAACCATGCTAGATGAGGTATGAAATGGGATAAATTTTAACAATAATAATTTTTTCCTTTTTTTGTAGAACATTAGTGAACGACTGTATCCCCATGAGACAAAGACAAGTTTATAATAATCAAATTACATTATTGAAAGACATGCATTTTGGGTTTTAATATTTGTTTTGAAGAAGCTCCTTATTCTGAGACAAATCTTGTGATTTTTTTACTTGCTGTAATTCAAAATTTCAGAAGACCAACACATATGAAACAGCTAAAAGTTCTTTATATTCCCTGTTATTTCGTATTGTATAAACCATAGTCAGCTATTTTACATGGCATTCTGCACTACCTCCACTTGGAAATGGCAAATTTAATGGTCTGTGCAGGTTGGAGGCCAAGCTGCTGCAGTTCTGATATATTAGGGGTGCACAAACTGAGATGGGGTAGATCAGAGCCTCCATCTGCCTGAACAAGTGAATATGACATGACTGATTATTTTAAAATTTGTCTGTGATCTACGTGTACAGAAGAGGAGACAAATGTCATACAATTATCCACTACTATTGCTTCCTGCAAAATCTTACATGGAATAAAAGACCTTCACTCAAATGAATTCAGGTAGAGTTATCATGGAATTCTTGAGTCTAAAATCTTAAATCCAGAAAAAATATATATAATATTTAACGTTTCTCCATGAATATATGTACATATTTTGAAGGAAAAATTGAGAATTTGTTCTTAGATGAATGTTTGTAATTTTAAAATGTGTTCTCTTCCTTAAGAAGAGAAGAATATGGCAAAATAAAGGATTTTCCTCAATCTCCCATTGAAACATCAAACTATACAATCAAAGACTGGGCCAAAAATCACCTAGAGCTCTATTAATTCAGGAAAGAATTTTATTTTTAACTTTGTACATAGAAAATCTTATAAAAGCCGACAAATTGAAACTATCAGAACTATTAAAATTGTGTATATATATGTTTCTAATTTATTTCATACATAGGCAGTACACATAGATGGAGAAAAGAAAGATGAACTTTTGAGGAAGAGACATTTTTCAGGACTCCCAATGATTCAGGTGATTTAAAGTTATAGAATCTTTAATAGCAAAGATTTTCAGCAGAAGATTAGTTATGAGACTAGATTCAGCTTGCTGAATGGGATTGACAAAAGTCTCTAGTAATCCTAAGAAAAAAGATGAGGTTTAAATGAACTGGAGAACACTGGAATTCAATCAGTATATTTCTCTTATAAACCGAACTAACTTATGCTATAAATATTCTTTGATCCATTCCAGCAATTCAAAGTTGCTTAAGCATTTAGCCAAATAGCAATTTTTTTAAATTATTCAAAATGTATAGGTGCCAAATTATGATGGTTTATATATTTATTTGTTTAGAATTTTAGAAAATGCCTTTCCCTGCATACAAGAGGTTAGCAGGTTATCTACATTAATTTTTTAATTAGAAATTCCACATTTCTTTCTAAATACTGTAAAACTTTAACATGTAATAGTCAAAGAAACTTCACCCAGAGCAGGTGATTAGAACATCATTCCTTCCTCTGGTCATGACTTCCGCTTCCATCCTATTTTATCCACATATCTTTATATAGCGCCATTAGAACTGAATAGCACAGTGCTGTTTTATTTGCAGATCCATCTGTGTGAGACCCACAGCCATGATGGGATCTGAAACTTATGTAATCTTATGGAAGGGCTGATCTTGACTAACCCTTCACAGTAGACACTTACACACTTACAGTTCTGTAGTGAGGAAAAGCAGTAGATCTGTGAAATGGCGCTGAATTTTCAGCAAAGTGTGCAGAGCAATTCTAAGGTGCTAGGCATTCAACACGTGTCAGGAACTATGGTTGCCCTCATTGGAATTTTCAAGCTGGTGGTGAATGGCTATTTTTGCCTTAGATACCAAAGAGGTTTTTAATTCTTTCACTAAAGTTTATACAAGGTAACTGGTAAAGTCTTTTGAAGTGTAAGATTATGGTTCATAATATTTAGTCCTTCTGATTCTTGGAAAAAAAAATCCTACTCTCAGTCTTCACTGTGGTTTCTATAAAGATGGAGGCCATTCTTAAATTTTCTCCTTTTGATCACTGTTTAACAGTGTGTGATAATTACAGACATTTAATCAACCAGCCAATGAAGAAATACAGTTTTCCTTTTCTTTTAGGTAAAGGTACAAAGTTAAAATAGAGACACAAGACTCCAGCAATTAAATGCCCACTAGTCTCTGGCATAAATAAGTCTTGGCACCTTGGCTTTCACCCAACCTTGCAAAATTCCTGTAGCTTCCCTCTGCTGCTTCCCTACTTCCGTAGCTTATACTGGTTTAAGTGAAGAACTGAGAATATGCTTAAAGGATACTCTTTCATATACAAAAATACTGTTTGACACCCTTCGAGCCTCATTGGAGGCAGAACTGGTGTTCAGATCAGCAACAAGCAATGTCTGAGGACCTGAAAAGTGAAGAATTCAAATAAAATCAAAGCTAATTGCTAAGTATGCTTTATCAAGCTGCTCTTGAGACTGTGTCTTGGGACTTTTACTGCGATCTCTGTATAGCTGCTTTATGTTGCTCTCTTGTTTTCTGAAAGAACAAGTCCAACAATTACTCACTGCTCAGTAAGTGGCTGGCACTAAATCCGGGCAAGCTGTACACAGGAACTGTCTATCAGGGAGGCCAGGGTACAGCACAGAAGACAAAGATTCGCTACTGAGTATTTCTGTGCCAAGGACATTAGTGAATGACTGTCTTTAAACGGACCCTTGACAAACAATCACAGGGACTTTACTTATTTCAGAGCCCATGAGTATGAGTATCACTCAAAAAATCAGCACATACTGTGTTCTTGTCCAGCACAAGAAGAGGCAAACTCTGCATGTGCCAAGTGAAAATGAAATCTTTCAGCAGCTCTGCTAAGGGCTGTGTATTTAAGACCAGTTATTTTTTTCTTTGCCTGTAATTCAGCCTGATGGCTAAAATGTGTGGTTGGATCCAGAGTCTGAATCAGGTCAAATGATTTTCTTTATAGTGGGGCGGGGGGAAGAAAAGGAATGAGTCATTATTTTCACTAGAATATATTGATTTGGCACTAGAAAGAAGGAAAACAACCACACATGTATGTAGTGCCTATTAAAGTATTTACATAATTCTACTTAGAGGAAAGAAAAGCCATGTACCAAACAAAATGTTGTGCTTGAAAGAGAGAAAAGAATGATATTGAAATCTCTTTACTGGAGTCTTGCAAAAAAAAAAAAAAGTCGCACATCTACAGAAAATTCATAATGAGATTTATAATGAAAAGCTCATTCATAATACAGGTTTGTCACTTTGTGATGCTAACTACTACAGTTGCTCTTCCTCAATAAATTGCCGCACTGGATGCATTCACATTCATATAGGACAATTTTCTTATTAATAGAGGAAAGAAATTACAGTCTATCATTGTACTTGTAAGATATTGTTGAAGATATTTTTGGAACACCCTCATTGAGAGGCACTGTAGTACACTGGTGTTACAGCATCAACTGTAATTGCAGAGGTAGCTCCCTGGGTCCCCTACTGTATCATTATAAGTAACAGAAAATACAACGTAAGTTGGTTGAACAAATAAATGGAATTTATTTATTTATATAATTTTTTTAAATGTCGAGGGAATCTAGATTCAGGCAGAGCTGAATTCAAGGATCAACTAATGTTATCAGAACTGAATTTCTCTCCATTTCTTGGCATAACCTTCTTTATTCTTTGCCATGACTTTATTTCTTTGATGGGAAATGGCTCTACCTTCATAATTCCTTATATTTGTTTCAGATAGGAAAACCACGGACTTACAGAACAAAGTTTTAAAAACACACGACCTGAAAACTCAGGGTCCTTATTTGAAGTGAGGGGTAAGTTGATTCTTGGTCACAAAAATGCGCCCCCACTTAATCATTACTAAATGTGTGCTAGGCAACTTATTTCACCCACTCAAGCCTCAGTTTCAGTTGTAAATCAGAGATGAAAATATTAAATACTTTTAAAGTTGTCCAAGGTTTAAATACATCTTCAAAAACAGTTTCTGAATTTCTTGGCAGAATGTGTGACAGATAATGAGTGGGAAACAAAACTGTTGAAATGCTCCAGAAAAGCTAGGAGTAGACAAACAGGGTCCTGGTCACAAGGCTACCTGATCACGAGGGCTGATGATCTCTCTGAACAGAAGAACACTTCTGTGAAAGTGTGCGCCTAAGTGCATTAAGTGCATGCAATTGCTTATACTTGTCAAAGAAAATTACCCTACTATGTATGAAAGATGTGGTATGTTTGACAGAGAGAACAAGGAAAAGATATCTAGATTCCTGTTACATAAAAAACGCATTATTTGTTTTAATGCTTCCACCCCCATAGAAAACAGGAGAGAATCAATGACAGACACACAGCTTCATGCATCACTTTGGATATACAAAAATTGGGGAAATTTTCCTTTGTCTGGTGGGTTTTTAGCCTGATTGTTTGGCGAGTACGCCCTGGATGAAAGAGAGAGAAAATGAGAGCGAGAGAGAGAGATGGGGGAGAGGGCAATGAATTGTTCAGTTTCCTATTGCTGGACAAAGTACCCAACTCCCATAACTCAAAGGAGAGGATTATGTGGTTCATGATTTCAGAGGTTTAATCCGTGATTAGCTAACTGTGAGGCAGGCACCTCCCGGTGGAAAGGCATGATGGAGCAAACGCTACTTACTTCGCAGCAGCTGGGAAGCTGAGCACAGAGGAAGAGCACCAACAAAGATATACCTACCAAAGCCCAGTCCCCCATGCCCCATTTCAAACCGGTCCCCACCTCCTAACAGCACGTGCAGCTACTGCCTCCAGGAGTCTCTTAATCTGATTAAATTGATGATTAAACTTAACCATGGGGGTGGGGGGAGAGCACTAGAGCTAGAGCTGCAGATGATAGAGACAGAGATAGTGAGAGATAGGGGGAGAAAGAGAGAGGAGAGAAGAAGACAGATGTGTGCATTATGTATTTTTTTATATTGGTAAGGAAGGGGCTCCCGATCTTCTTGAAAACCTGCTAATGAGTTTATAAATAATATGGATATCTAGGAGACTAACAAGAGTTAATTGCCTTGAGTAAGGGAATGATTGAAGGTAGAGTACTAATACTGAAAGTTCTTTTTTCTGGGGTGCTATAGGCCAGAACTATAGACAGATTTTCTGGAGACAGAATATACATTAAGTGGATGAAATATATCTGACCACAACTTGTGCCAGGTGCTACACATGAGGCTTCAAGATTTAATGTTTACCCTGCTGGGTTTTGGTATTACTCTAGTCCCATTCCTTTCTATCCTCTGTTCCTTCCTTTTGGGGTGGGAATGCTTTTTCTGTGACACTGTGTGTTGGAGTGTTTAGCTTTTTTATTTTTACTGGGACTCAAAGCTAACAGTTTGCCTTAAGTCTCAGGTGAGACTTTTGACTTGGACTTTTCAGCAATGCTGGGACTGTTAAGACTTTGGTGACTCTTAGAGATGGATTGAATATATAAAATATTTTGCATAAATAGATATGCATGAGTCTTTTGGGGTACAGGGTTGAAATGTTGTGGTTAAATCTAGATATTCAGCACAGCCTCCTGTGCATAGTGTGGGGCTTCTGGAAGAAGACCGGACCGTGGGCATATGACTTGCTGTTAGGAGGTAGGGCCTGGTCAGGTGAGAGAGGTTTCCGGGTAAATGACCCGGAAGGGCCTATCTCCCTCCACAGCTCCTCCCTTCTCTCACTGCTTTCTGGCCATCATGATGAGTAGCCTTTCCCCTACCATTGCTCTCCACAGTGCCATTTTTCCTTTGGAAACAGCCTACCGTGAAACTGAAGATGTGACAAAATAAACCTCTTCTCCTTTAAACTGTAAGTCAGGTATTTGTCTCAACAACAAGAAAGTGCCTAAAACAACCTGCTTAGGACACATCATGAGCTACCTGAGTATATTTCTTAGCGTTTCTATTCTCCCCTCAGCTTTCAGCAATTCCCGAATGTGCCAAAGAGAGGCCGTTTTCTCATTTTCAGCTATAGGATACTGGGCCGATTGTGGTGCCGCAAAGACCTTGAGTTCTGCAGTTCAGCTTTGATGGTATGCTGCTGAACTACGTTATATTCACACGGCTGTATCTTACAGTACATTTTATTAGTACCAAAGTTCTTAAATTTGTATTTTGTGAAGTAGTTAAATTTAAATTATATTTTGTGATTCACCTGAATCATTAAAGAGTTATTCATAAAAATGTTGAAATAAATAGAATACATATAATTTGTAATTATGCCAATTTCCATTCTCGGGGAAATAATTTAAATGAGCCTCAATAACTGGTTTACTGTGCCATTGTCTTTTAACTGAATACATTAGAATTTTAGAAGATTCAAAGAGACTTTCAAGGAAATACAGATTGATGATACTGACTACATAGTTATCTCCTGAGAACTTGAGCATTGAACACTCTGATGAGAACATACAGTTTTTCATACAATTGAGTTTTTCTAAAGCAGAGGTTTTTGGAAACAACTCTCAGAACTGGAAAAATTCTCTCTCTCTCTCTCTGTATATATATATGTGTGTGTGTGTGTGTGTGTGTGTGTGTGTGTGTGTGTATTTTATGGCATTAAAATCATGCAAGATATGACAAGGCAAAACCTTAAAATGATCATCTGGGTATGTAGGACATTTCTATTTCAATGACAGCCTTATTCACAGGGGATTATATTTTAGTGCGCCAAACTCATTAGTCCAAATTCAACCTCTACCAAAATAAGCACATTTTAATATCTACACAATACATGGTGGCTGGCAAGTTTCAAATATAAAGTGATTAGCATTCAGACATGTTTGCTTCCCAACAAAAGCTTCTGGACAAATCAATGTGTAAATTGAACAAACTATCAGTCCCATCTCATTATTAAAGTACAGCATTTTGGCAATTTCTTTGCCAGGTCCTTTGTTTTATAGAAAGTGGCTTACAATTTGTGATAGATGAAGCTCACTGAATTGTTTGCTCTGCTGTCAGCGGCTCCCTTGCGTCTCTTGGAGACAGCTGAATCTCATTTCCTTTCCATTTTGGTTTATGCATGTGAAGCACCATGTAATGGCCTTGGCCATATGAGTGATGGCAGAATGAATCCATAACGGCTCCAACCATTGCTTTCAGTGTTGATTCACTTTGATTATGTGGACCAGACCCAGCTGTGAGTTGGATCATTAATGCTTCTATAAAGCCTTGGTGCTTATGACACCATTGGAACAGGAGAAAACAGAACTTGTATCTTAACCAAACAGATTTAGATTTAAAGTGATTTAGATTATCTAATAATAGTGTCATGCTATTTTTAAATCAGTAAAAAGATATCAGTTAAAAGAAAAATTTTGTATATACTAACATCATGTCTTTACTATCAGACCATGGGAAAGTTGGAAGATCATGATTCAAAAGTTAATGGAATAAAACCATGCTGAACCAAAAAAGATTCTCTTTGGCAGACATTTAGGCAGCCAGTGTTAAATAAATCCATATAAAAATCTTATCATTCAATTACTGTGAAGTTCATTTTTAGCTTAACGCATCCATTAAACATATGGGGAGATCATTGTGATGGCCACCAGAAGTTCCTGAGAAAATTAATGAAGATATATTTTTCTAGTTTTGATGAATAAAATTTCAGGATAAAACTATTTTTTTATCACTTTGGGAGAATTGTGATAGCTTTGTCATGTGTCACTTGGCCAGGCTGAGCTACATTTCCCATAATTCCTTTTTGTATATTTCCAAGTAGAGTGAGCTTCAGGGTTATTTTTGCAAGATCGAAAAGATGGAGGGAGAGAAGTGGACGTCGTGTAGCTGACCCATGCTGTTGCTGACCAGCTGACTCATTCATTGCAATGGTGTGAAGCAGCATCTGAATCTGGAATTGTATTAACTTCTCTGGCTTCATCTCCAATTGTTCTGACCCCTAGACCAGATGTGTGCTTAGTTGTGAGATAAAGGGTACTGAGGGATACTTTTTTCATGGGCAGAGGGTAACAAAAATGGACGTGGGTTTTAGTTCAGCCTGTGGGTTTTCAGGCATATCTGTGGGGTTCCGTGTCATGCTTGCAAACTTTGCTTTCTGATTGCTTACTTGTAGACTTCATGCTCCAGTGTCAGGAATAGAAATACAGTTTTACAAGAACTACTTAAACATCCCCCATGGTTGTATGAGCTAATCGCCAATAACAGTTATGTATAGGCATATGGATGGATGTGTGTATATAAAAAATCTTACTGATTCTTCGTCTCTTGTTGCATCCTACGTGACACAGACTTTTTAACTGAACAGTGGCCTTACATGGAGAGAATAGAGCTGGTTCTATACAATTGTGGAAGGTACTGTTCTTTTGTGCTCAAGACAGAGGGGTAGCTATAGTTGGAACAGAAATAAAGGGTAAAAGACTATGAGATTATAGATGGTAAAAAGTATATGAGATCATTATACAACATCTACCTGATTTTTTCATGCTCTTTGTCTTTCTCATATTGAGAAAACTCAATGTACTTGCTAATGCAAGAATTGTATAGTTTAAAATTCCATTTATGTAGTTAATATCATAGTCAGGTATCCAATATTGTGTTTCTAGTTATAAAAACAATTTATTCCCAACAATGTTGGAACTACCATAATTGATATATTAATAACTGTAATTAATTACTAAAAGAAAATAAACCAATGTATTCACAGCTCTGAGGGAAAAACCTTTTAATCTAAAATTATATACACAGCTGAACTTTAAAAATCTTATTGTAGCTTTTAATTGACATATGTAGTAAGTATATGTCATTATGAGTACAGTGTGATGTTTCAGTACGTGTCTACATTGTGGTAAAGATCAACTAAAGATGTTTAGGTAATCCATCATCTCAAAATTTTAACCAGGTACAAGAAAAATGTGAAATAACCTGCAAGAACAAAAGAAATCAGAAAGTTATCCTACCATGCATTCTTTCTGAGAAAACTAAGAGCACATTCCATGAAAACAAACAAAAAAATCCAAGAAAGAAGGCACATAGAATTGAAAAAAAAAAGTGATTTAACTACACAAGCAAGTGGAAGAAATCTGAAGAAGGGTGCTGGGTAGTAAATATGAAAAATAACTATAGTCTAAGATGAATGGGGTACATTACTTCAAGAAGAATATCCCAAAGAAGAAAACGTAAGTACCCCAAAAATAATCTGAGGAAGATGGTGAATAATCTTGAGGATAAAATTATTCCTGTCCTCTACGTCTAGAAAAACATAAAGGTCAAGGGATCAAGTATGGGGAATAGTTGTACAAAAAATTTATAATCGAAATGTATAATTTTGGCTAATTAATTTTGCGCTAGAAAATATTATGTATAGAGACAAGTATTATGCTTTTTAACCATCTAGAGAGTTTTCAATATCTCTTCCATGCTGAGGAGCATTTGTCCCGGAATCTGTATCTCCAGACTCCCTTTCTGTCACGTATGCCACCTGGCCGGGTCATTCAATGCACCCTTGTAAGGTCTTAATTCAAAAGTAGATGATGTGGAGAAGCAAGAAGGAGAGAAGGGGTTGGCAGAGATGTACAGGTCTCATGAAAGAAGAGACAGACCTTTAAGGTTGTCTGTGGGTGGCAGCAGTGGGTCTTCACTGGATTGTTTCCATCTCGTCATTATTGTTCCTTACATCGTCACCAAACCTAACTGTCCCTGACCTGGCATCTATAAATGCATGTACATTCTGTTTAAAGTATCAATAATGAGCTGTGTCATTTGGAATTTTAAAAATTGACTAACAGTGGTTGAGACCAGCAGTAATAACAGGAAACAGGAGTTGAAGGAAATGAGCATTAAGAGTTGGTCATCTGACTGTAGTGAAAATCTCACTACTATTTGAGGATGAAACTCTGGCAACCTATAACTAGATGAAATGAATTCATTAACTGAATTTTCAAATGCAATATTTGCGGAATGAAGTATAGACCAAAGGTACCTTGTAGGCACTGCCAAAAAAGAATAATACACAAACACTTAGACTCCTTCTCTATCTTCTGGAGAGCTTACAGAAACAAATTGACAAAATTAATGTTCTTAATCCCTGTTTCAAGTAATTTTATCATATAGAACCAAGCACTTCCTATGATTTGACTAAAAACTTTCTAATCTCTTGCTTTTACAGTGCTTAAATAACTGAAAATTCAATTATAATTTTGATTTTGTAAATTGATCATGTAATGTTAATCTGAAATATCTTGGCACTTAACGGGACAATTACAGCAGTAGTTGGAGCAGAGTGGTACCCTGATAATTAGGTGTACTGAGGTGGGTCAGAAAAGCCCAGCTTTGTGCATCTCAATGACCAGCCAAACCCCTTTCCTGTCCAGGAAGTTGTCCCCTGGCTAAAGTAGTAGGTAGCTCTTCCATTTCATTTTCAGTTCTTCTGACATTATAGTTTACAAATCTACCATCTCAGGACCTCACTCTCTCAATTACCTATCTGCAACCAATTTCGAATTTGTACCATTTAAAATATGATACGGAGAAATGGCATAAATATATGTTATTATACCGGTACAAATTAGGCATTAGTGAGAAAGAAGGAAAGAGTACTTCATGGTACATAAAAATGTAGACTACTACAGAAATAAACCTAATACCAATAAACATAATACAGACATACCTCACTTTATTGAGCTTCATTTTGTTGTGCTTTGTAAATACTACGTTTTTCACCAATTGAAGGCCTGTGGCAATTGCACCGAGCATGTCTATAGGCAGTATTTTTCCAGCAGCATGTCCTCATGTTATGTCTGTCACATGTTTATAATTCTTATACTATTTCAATCTTTTTATTATGTTCATATATGGTATAGTGATTTGTGTTTGGTGATCTTTGATGTTACTACAATACTTGCTTTGGGGTGCCATGAACTTCTCCCGTATAAGATAGCGAACTTAACCAGCAAATGTTGTATGTGTTCTGATTTTTCCATCCATCTGCCTTCCTTCCGACTTAGTGTTTCCAATTGCCTCAGACACCAGAATATTGAAATTAAGTCAATTAATTCCTCTAGAATGGTCTCTAAGCGTTCAAATGAAAGGAAAATTCACATGTTACTTTAAATCAAGTTAGAAATGATTAAGCTTAGTGAGGAAGTCACTAAGTGAGGAGTTAGTTTCCTTACTGAAGTCTCACGCTGAAAGCTGAAATAGGTCAAAATTACAAACATAAAAAGATGTTCTAAAGGAAACCGAAAGTGCTACTTAAACATGCAAATAACAGACATGCAAATAATAAACATGCAAATAACAAGAAAGTACAACAGCCTTCTTGTTGATACGGAGAAAGTTTTAGTAGCCTGGCTTGAAGATTAAACCAGTCACAATATTCTTTTAAACTAAAGCCTAATCTAGAACAAGGTCTGAGCGTACGTCAATTCTATCAAGGCTGAGAGAAATGAAGAAGCTACAGGAGAAAAGTTTGAAGCTGGCTGTGGTTTATTCATGAGACTTCAGTAAGGAAACTAACTCTATAACATAAAAGTTCAACATAGACCCTGCAGCGAGTTATCCACAATATCTACCTAACATAATTAATGAAGATGGCTGCACAAAACAATAGATTTTCAACAGAGACAGCGCAGTTTTATATTGCAAGAAAATGCCACCTAGGAATTTTATAGCAAGAGAGGAGAAGTCATTGCCTGGCGTCAAAGCTTCACATGACAGACAGGCTCTCTGATCAGGGGCTAAGGCAGCTGGTGACTTTCTGTTGAAGCCGATTATCAGTCACCAGTCTGAAAACTCCAGGGCCCTTAAGAATTATACTCAATCTACTCAGCTTGTGTTCTATAAATAGAAGAGCAGAGCCTGGATGACAATGCATCTGTTTGCAACATGATTGACTTAATAATTTAAGTCCTTTAATGAGACCCTACTGTTCAGAAAAAAAAAAGGTTCCTTTCCAAATATTATTGCTTGTTGCCAATGCACTTGGTCACCCAAGAGCTGTGATGGACCTCTACAAAGAGATGAATATTGATTTCATTTTTGCTAACACAACATCCACTCCACAGCCCAGGAACCAGGAGTAGTTTTCAATTTTAGGTCATATTGTTTAGGGAATATATTTCACAATTCTGGAGCTGCCATAGATAGTGATTCCTTTGATGGATCTGGGCAAAATAAATAGAAAATACTCTGAAAAATTTCAGCTTTCCCAATGTCATTAACAACATTTGTGATTTATGGGAGGACATCAAAATATCAAAATTAACAGGATTTTTGAAGAAACAGATTCTAACCCTCATAGATTACTTTGAGGAATTCAAGACTCCAGAGAAAGAGGTAACTGCAGATTTGGTAGAAATTGTAAGAAAACCAGAATTATAATGTGATTGGATTTCTGCAACCTCATGATAAAACTTTAATGACAAAAATGATTTCTTATGGAAGAGCAAAGAAAATTCTTGAGATGGAATCTACTCTTCATGATGATGCTATGAACATTGTTGAAATAACAATAAAGGATTTAGAATATTATATATATATATATTTAGCTGATAAGACAGTAACAAAGTTTGAGAAGATTGACTACAATTTTGAAAAAAGTTATTCTGTGGGTAAAATGCTATCAAACATCATTGATGCCACAGAGAAATCTTTTCTGAAAGCAGAAGTCAGCTGATGTGACAAACTTTATTGTTTTCATAGTTTAAGAAATTGCCGCAGCCACCCCAATTTTTAGCAGATACCATTCTTGTCAGTCTGCAGCTGTCAACGTCAAAGAAAGATCTTTCAGTAGCAAAAAAGATTATGATTCACTGAAGGCTTAAATGATAGTTAGCATTTTTTAGCAATAAAGTATTTTATAGCGAAGTATGTACATTTTAGACAATGCTATTGCACACTTAATAAAATACAGTATACTATGGACATATCTTTTATATGCACTGGGAAACAAACAAAAAAAAGTGTGACTCACTTTATTGCAAACAGTCAGTTTAGTATGATGGTTTGGAACCAAAGCTGTAATAACGCCAATGTATGCTTGTAAATGAGAACATTTTTAAGCCACCACTAAGAAGGTTAAAGTTGATGCAATTGTACTTCGAATCCTATTTTCAAAAATAACTCCAAATAAAATAATGTAAAGGTGGTTGAAAATAGATACGAAAATATATTAGTCATAAACAAAATAAGGTATGTAATTATACTAATTATATCAGATAAAATAAAATTCAAGGCTTAAGGTACTGCATATGAATTGATTAGAAATTAATTTTTGAAAAGGAGGAATGAGTCAGTAATATACCATTTGCATCTAAGAATGGCACCTAATGAGATTCTCTAGGGATCCCATGAGAAAGTCTCATTTGCATGTCCAATAGCCAGAAGAGAAAAATAAAGAACACCAGAAAGCTAGATGGATAAAAGGATGAACATGACTGCATTTTGGAAGTCTTATTTTGTTGGTATGGGAAAAATGATACAGATCTGAAATTCAGATTAAGAATAAATTCTTTTATTCTATCTATACTAATAAATGTAGGGTAAAGCAACATATGGAAAGATAAAATTATGCTAGGAGTTTTACAGCTTGATTTAAAACAAATGTGTGTTCTTTCCCCATAGATAATTTAAATTTATTAAAATGCTTTGACAGTTTTCTGGCCAATTGATCCAGAAACAAATACTTTCTCTAACAATATGTTTTTCTAATGTAAGGAATCATAATACCATCAAAAGGGCTGCAAGAGCTAGTGGTACGCTAAACCTCTCAGAACAGCCCGCAGAATCATAAAAACTGCTTCTACCTGAGAGGTCAACTAGCAAGTCAGAAACTATTTGTGAAAGATAGCCTGGCTTGACTCCAAAATTCAAGAGGCCTGCTCTGTGATGCTATCTAAGATTTCTAGGTCCGTTATAAAATATCCTGATCTATTAGACAGATCAGGCTTACATATTCACTTGGTCATAAAGGTCCATAGTCTATTTGGCCATAAAGATTCGTAGCACACATTTGTAGTATTCCTTCTTTAATGGTTCTCTAAAAATTACTGAAGTTACAAAGTATATTTGCCCCTCTACATTTACAAGCAGGGGAAATAACAAGAACACAAGTTCCTAAGCCCATAAAGCTATCATGAGATTAAGTTTTGCCAAATATTCGTTTATCACCCAAATTTTACAAGTCTCTACTCGTACCTGAGGATCACAATGGAACACTGTATCTCCAGGGATATATATATTTTATATGAAGAACTGAGAACAGCCATAATCCAAAATGTGTCATTATTCTACTTTTTAAAAAAAAATTTAAGCGGCATGGACAAATAGTTACAGATTACTTTGTAAAAGACTAGGAGGAAGATTTAAAGTACATACTTGATGACAGGATGGAGCGTCTTCAAGCATATTTGGCTTCTTCATTAAAGCATTTTTGGATATAAACTGACTCAGACCTGGCATCTGGTTAGGGAGCTATGATTCTCCACTGTTGTGACTTAAAGTAGGACTCTATTAATCATACTCACACTGGTGCTAAACAAATAGAACCCTAATCAGTTGTGCATGTGAACAAGTAAGATGAGTGGGTTATAGATGATAAAATTTAATCTCAAGCATTCACATTTGTTAGGTGTTTCAATCTCTTATTTTATACCAAAAATTATGGCATATTAATCATTGTAAATCCAGGTTTTGGTCAACACAGCAAACAGAACTGTCTCCCAGCCTCTCAAACCATACAACTCTTAAACCTGCACACCCAGTTAATAGATCTGGCTCTGTCAGAGGCTTACTTTTTTGTTCCATGGCCAAGCAGCATTAAAAAGAGTGCACACATGTTTCCCTGTTTTCTGTAGATATAATTTGGTGTGCTTTTATATTTCTTTGAGTGCTCCTCTTTTCAGGTTCTTTTCCTTAATCATAATGTGATCTGATGATAATAAAGATTTAGAGAAAGGCAATATCCTGATTATTGAACAAGGGAAAGGTTGCAGCTACTGGAAAAGGAGCTTCAGTGAGATTTGGAAACTTGGAGTTTTAGAATTCATCTGCTTTACCCAAATGTCTCAATCCCTATTCTTATGTGTGTACTCTTTCCAAATAAATTCATATTCTTCAGTCTTCACTAGTGAGAATGTAAACTCAGTTTGTAATTTAACAACAAAGACTCTTAGAATTTTCATTATATTCTATGTTATACTAACCCCATAAGAAAAAGAAAAAAAAATTTAAGGAAACTATTAATCTCTCCTTCTGATTTGGATTGTTCTAAGAGTTTAAATCTAACTTGACATTTCTGTCTTCAAGGTCTCCATGCAGCCAGAAACAAGCAGTCTCCGCAAAAGTCCTAATATTTTTCATTCCTGTCAAAATTTTCTGTTGCAGCAATAAATCAGTCTACTAGAGGCTTACTCTCAGTTGCCACATTGTTACAGATGAATACAAGTAAAATTTTAAGGTACCTGACATATACTAGTAGTGTTCTTTTTCTCAAGTTAACAGGAACATGACTGCTTTTTAATCTAAATAAGTTAGATTAAGAACCCCAGATTCCTAGTTTTGTATGTCTGTTGCACATAACTTCCTTTGGTTCCCAGTAGTTTTATCAAGTAAGGCCTTTTGCATGAAATGGAAATTATTCTAAAAACTGTAAGAAGATAGGGATATATTTGGTTCTCAAAAATTATTAGAAAGGTTAAGTGTATGGCAATTAAGACAGACCTCTTAAGTATGACTTTCAGAGCAATGCAGAAGTGACTGCTGAGAGATACAGCATGTCTTAGATCACACCGAAACCTATCAAGTTCATCTCCCCTCCCCTGTGACTTAGAGATTATAGAGGCCAGAATCAAAGCTCCAGCACCTCTCCTCTCATCTCCACTTGTCCCTACATAAAGAATAAGCTGAAGAATATACAATGGAAAGTCATTATGTTTCTATGATTTTATCAGCAAAATAAAATAATAAGAAAAATTAGAAAGACTCTGTCTCTGAATACTTGTATCTACCAAATTACATACAGGTATAAAATTTAATTTCCACAGAACTATACATGGAAAGGAAGCTGGAAAGGGCAGATTTTCCATTACATGCATTTTGAGGTAGAAGAATAAACTGTAGAAGATAGTGAAATGAAGGTAAAATAAGCCAACCTATAGTAGCTAATACGTATTTTCAGATAAAAACTGGCATACAATTAAACTGTGTAGAAAGACAACATAATTGTAATGTAAACAAATACGGGCTTGCTTTAAGAAGTATGAATGTGCACCTAATATCAGAGCTCTCAAATGCATGAAAACATTCTGAAGGAACTGGAGGGAGAAATAGACAGTCCAGCAAGAATAGTTACATACCTTAATACCCTACCTTCACAATGGACACAACAACTAGGCATAAATCAGCAGGAAACTGAAGACTTGAAAACACTGAAAGCCTATAAGACCTAACAGAAAACTTTAAGTATATTATTCCAAGACAGCAAAATATGCATTCTTCTCAAATACACATAGACTACTCCACAGGGGAGACCTTATAAAATGAACTTACTAAAATAGTAAAAGTTAAAATCACACAAAAGTTTTTCCTGACCACAATGCATTAAAATTAGAAATGACCCATGGAAAGAAATTTGAGAAACTCACAAACTTGGAGAAATTATACACTGCTAACAAACCCATAAGTTAAATACAAATGAATGCACCTTGAGACCATACTGTTAAGTGAAATAAATTACACACACAAACCTCAGTTCAGATTGTTTCTCTTATATGAGCAACCCAAAACATGATAAAGAGCAAAACAGAAAGCAGATGATGAGAAAATGTGGAGGTAGTTCTTTTGAAAAGGGAAAGGGAACGAGAGAGGGAAGGAGAGCTGAGGGCGAGGGTTGAAAAAAGAATTCAGATGTTTTATGTACCTTTCCCAACTCCCCCATGAGGAATGTAATCATTATGTGCAGGAAACATGTACTAATAAAAAACTTTTTTAAATCACAAGGAAAAATAGAAAATATTTAAAAATATTTTCAAAGGGTAATTCAGAAAGAAATGAAGATACAATACGACCAAATTGACAGGATGCAACCGAAGGAGTGTGCAAAAGGAAATACATATATGAAGACATCAATAATATCCAAAGAAAAGAGGTACCAAATTATAGACCAAACTCACTGTCTTCCAACACTGGACAAATGAGAACAAACTAAAGCTAAAGTAAGCAGCAGGAGTTGAGTGGCCAGTGAGCGAGCAAGCTTTGTATGTGTTTATATCCACTCTCCATCACTCCTTTTATCACCTGAGCTTCATCTTATGTCAGTTCAGGGGGAGCATTCGATTTCCACACAAGTACAAGCCATGCTGTGAATTACGCATGTGAGGGATCTAGGTTGAACACTCCTAATAACAACCTAATGCCTGATGATCTGAGATGGTGCTGAGGCAGTGATGCTAGTACTGGGGAGTGGCTACAAACACGGATCGACATACAGAGAGGTTTAGCTGCACACAATAAATCAATTGTTCGCAGACCCATATCAACACCATATCAGTGACAATTAAGCTGAATCTGGTGGCAGGCTTTATAGTGCCAAGTGAGTTGATACACCTCAATGTACAGCTGCATTTGGCTGGCAGGCTTTAATCTGACACTCATTTTGGTCTGCACATGTTTTACCCAATATATTATTTACCTGCACTGCACACTTGTCTCACTCACAGTGTAGTAAGCTACAAGCTAATCCTAACCAAAATGTGTACAAAACAAATGTCACTGGAGAGCTTTTTCTAAAGGCGGAGAGACCAGTGATGAGATAGCCGAGGACTCTAAGATTGCCAACAAAATGAGAAATGCATTTAACAGAAAAAAAACAAGAGTTCTAAATATGGTTTGGTTGCAACAGGTGTTGCACTCTCTCCAAAGCTGTTTTGTCTAATGTATAGTGACCAGCTATCCAATGAAGTTAGGAAGCCTTCAAAATGGCTTTGCCACATGAAATGCAACACCCGACTTTAAAAGACAAGACTTCGGGGTTTTTCAAAAGAAAAACACGTGAACATGAAAAGCAGAACTAATTATGGAAGGCAACAACTTTATCAAATACATCTGCACTGAGAGCATAATTCTCAGTGGCTAACTACACGGCTAAAGCTAAGAAACCCTTCGCTATTGGAAGAGTTGACCTTGCCTGCTGCTAAGGACATTTAGAAGAAGCTGCAGTTCAAAAGGTGGCACGTGTTCCTCCCTCAGCTAGCATCATAACCAGATAAATTGATGAAGTAGCGGAGAATACTGAGCACAATTGTTAAAGAGGATTGTAGAGTCACTACTCTATAAAATCTAGATTTGAGGAGTCTACTGATATTAACAAGAAGGCAGCAGTACTTGTTTTGACGTGATATATTTTTTAGGAGGAAGTACATGAGGAGATATCATACGCACTTTTATTGCCAATCAACACCACAGCTGCAGAACTATTCAACTCTTTGGATGATTACATATCATGAAAACTCAATTGGTTATTTTGTGTCGGTATATGAATGGGCAGAGCAGCTGCCGTTACTGGAAAACTTTCCACTTCCACTACTCAGGGCAAAAAGGTCACTCTGGAATGTGAACCCACACACTATGTTATCCGTAGAGAAATACTGCCTAGCCACAAACTGTCACTGGAACTTAACAATGGTTCGATAATGTGATTAAAGACTATCACTGACATTAAAGTGCACGTCTTTAACTCACGTCTTTTCACATAGCTCCGTGAGGAGATGGAGATAGAGCACACACATCTTCTCTTAAACCCTGAAATGAAATAGGTTCCTAAAGATAGGTCAGCGGCCAGCGTTTTTGAGTTACAAAGACTGCTGCGGAGATTTCTTTTAGAAAAGCAGTCACCCCTGGCAGCCTATTTCAGTAACACAGAATGGTCACCAAACTTGCTCACTCTTGTATTGTATTCAACTAGCTCACTGAGCTCAGTCTGTCACTTCAAGGCAGAACAACAACTGTGTTCTAGTCAGCAGATAAAGTGGATGAATTCAAAGCCAAACTGCAAGTATGGAGTGATGCGTGAACATGGAGATTTTTGACATGTTTCAAATATTAGCAGAGATTTTGAAGGAATGTGAGGCAGTGTCTTCTTTCTCTCACCTGGCACATGATCATTCATCTCAGCCCTCAAAAGAATTTGAGCATTACTTCTATCATGGTTGCATCTAGATGTCCCTGGAAGCCTCATGTAGTCATAAGTAATGAATTTCAAATGTGGCCGGATTATGGCGTATGAATGTGGATAAAGGGTGTGACACTGGGAAGGAGGGTGTGGATAATGGAAGCCCCGTCCTGGGTATGGGTGGTACCAATCAATAGGCTTGTAGCCAGGACAGAATATAAAGGGACAGGAAGAAGGCAGGCTCACTGCCGCTGCCCCTCGCTGCTCACCGCCTTCTGCTATGCTGCCCTGCCTTGGCACCAGCTGACTGCAGACTGAAGCCTCTATAGACTGTGAGCTGAAATAAACCTTTCCTCCTTCAACACTGGGCATTGGGTATTTTGTCTCAGCAACACAGAAAGTAACTAAGAAAACTCCCAACCCCAAAGATCGCTTAATTGAGAAGGAATGGATCTGCAACACATTCGTGAATTAACCAGGTGAACTGACTTTATGCTAGAAGAGACATTGGCCTTAAAAGCATGTTTGAAACGACTTCAAATCTCCATACATTTAGGAATAAAATCAAGGTCAAATATCCTGAGATTGCCACTAAAGCACTGAAAAACCTTCCATTTCCAACATCCCGTCTTTTTGAAGCAGGTTTTCTTTTGCAGCGATAGTAACCAAAATGTGATTACAAAGTAGTCTGAACATAAGCAACACACTGTCTCCTATCACCCCCAGATGGGACTTTTTAGTTGCAGGAAAATAAACTTAGGGATCTGTATGAGTCAGAGTTTGCAAAGCAACAGACTTAATACACATAATTTTATAGGATTATCCTATAATACTCACCCAAAAAGTCAAATGCCGAAGAGGGCAAGAGATCTGTCCATGTGCTAGAGGCCCAAAGAATATAGCTGAGGCTCTGGATCCCACGGCCATGTCTCCCATGAGTCCAGCCGAAGGCCCAGAGCCCGTAGCAATTCCTCTCATCCAAGTCCATATCAGGGATCTGCCAGAAAGTCAGCGACGGAAGCTAGAAAGTCTGCACCGTCCAGGTGAAAGGTCTGTGCCAGAAGGCTGAGGAATCTGCCCTGGAGTCAGGAAGCGGCCCTCAAAACAAAGGCAAAGACCAGAGTTCCCCCAAAGAGAATAGCCTGCATTCCCGGTGAAGTGAGGGCCCGAGCTCCTCCTCTGACCAAACAGCTGAGTTGGGTCAGGAAAACGAGCCACAAGAAAGCTTCTCCTGGGAAATCAGCAGCATGCAATCTTCTCCTGCCGTTCTCCCCTTATGCTATTCCAGCAACAATCCTCAGTTGGGCCTTCCTTGCCCAGAACCACCATGACTCAGTTCAGCTGGGCTGTCCCACTTAAATCGACCCTTAATTAATCCATCACAGCATCCCACTGATTCTGCATTCTTGTGAGCTGTGCAATGATTTCATGATATATTACAATGTAAAAACTAATAGAAATAAAGTGTACAATGGAATGGGCTTGAATCATCCCCAAGCCAACTCCCATCCCCACAGTGGTGGAAAAATTATCTTCCAGAAAACCAGTCCCTGGTGCCAAAAATGTAGGGGACTGTTGATATAAAGTATATTAAAAACAATAGGGAAAAATCAATAAAACTAAAAATCGGTTCTTTGGAAAAATTTTAAAAACTGGCAAACATTTGGTTAGATTGGCTCCAAGAAAAAAAGAGAGTATTAAATTAGAAATGAAAGGGAAGACATTATAATCTGCTTTATGGAAATTACAAAGATTATTGTGGAATACTATGAAGACTTATATGCTAATAAATTAGATAAACTTAAGTGAATGAGAAAGTTCCTAGAAACATCCAGACTACCAATACTGATGCAATATGGAAAAGAAAACAAGCATAAAATAGGCAAAGAAATGAATAATTTTAAACTTCCTCCAAAGAGAGTCACATTGCAGATTACTTAATTGGTGAGTTATATGAAACATTTTAAGACAAAAATTTATTCTAATTTTTCACAAACCTTTATAAATGCAGAAGAGAAGTTTTGTCAACTAATTTTATATCACAGATATTAATCTAAAAACCAAAACTAGTCAAAAGCACACACAAACATACACACTCACCCTCCCCACGAAACCTAAAGAGGGATGATATCTGCTTTGATTATATACCAAAAAAAAAAAAAGAACAACACAATAAAATACTAGCAATGTGAAGTCAGTGATATTTTAAAAGATTTTATAACAGTAGTAAGGTGAGTTTAACAGCAAAAATTCATATAATACACTCTATCAATTGAAATAAAGGATGAAAAATTACATGTTCTTCTCAACAGATGAAAGAAAAACACAAAAGGTAGCACCTCTGCTTGACGAAAACACTGACTAAACTAGGGCAATCTGAGCTAGAGGGGAACCCCTTCACTCGACAAATGACCTCCACAAAGAATCCAGAGCTAATATCACGTCCGACGGTGAACCGCGGAGCGCTTCCCTCTTAAAATCGGTAAGACGACCAGCAGTCCAACTAGTCAATTCTTTGCTAAAAGCTCTAACCTAGGAATAAGGCAAGAAAAGAAAATTAACCATATTTGAAAGGGAGAAGCAAAATGATCTATTTGCAAATAATGATATGGTATATTTAAAAATCCTGAAGAATATGCTGTTAGAAGCAACAAACAAGTTCTGGAAAGTTGCAGAATAAATCAATATATAAAAATATATTATATTTCTATATACTTGTACTGAAAAATCAAAAAAATTAAATATCACTTAGAGTAGCATCAGAAAAGAGTACAATACATAGGAACACATTTAATAAAAGCACTCAAAATTTAAAATACAATTTTAATTTAGCCTGAATTGGACAGATAATGAAACCACGTAGATACGAAAGCATGCAGATTAAGTTGCCTGCAAAAAAAAGCCAAGCTAGGACTTAATTATAAAGTATATAAAATTCCATTTTTAGACCTTTTATCTTGGAGACCATTATACTATGTATTTCCATAAGTGTGTACATTCTGATTTTATGCAAACACGAAAGCTGTTCCTTCGTATCCAGGACACATTTATTCAATTGAATCCAAGCCACCGAATTTTCTTTATACATTTTTGAATCCACTGAATAGTAAGTAACTAATTTAAGCGTTTTCACTTCCAAACTTAATCGTGTTGTTTCCCTAGATGATATATTACCAGATAGTCATAAAATCTAGGTCTAGGCAAATTTTTGCTAAAAGAGAGGTTTTATTCATTGTTTTTAGCTCAGTTTTCTTAGCTCTAGTCTAATTGTCTTTAAATTCCCTGGATATTATAAGCCAGATAATAGTTCAACAAAGTTGTTGTTAAGGACATCAGTGCAGGTGCAGTAGAAACTTAATTCAGACCTTACCCTAAAATTCATCTAATTGCGTGAATCAACTAAACTGTGTTTTAGCACACAAAATTTTGTAGCACACTCACGTCTCTTTGTCCTATTATTCAGAGCATACTTGTTAAGGAGAACCACTAAAATAACACCTATCCCCTCAGCCCAGCTAATTATGAAGAGTGACTTGCTTGGGACACCTATTTGCATTTCAAATAAGTAAGACCATGGAGTGTAGATGTATGAGTTAAAGAGGAGGCAGAAGAGGCCTGGAGTAGTTGATATTACAGCGTATCAAGGGAAATCATTGAAAAATGATTCATAAGGCTTTCAGAAGTAGACAAATTGTTTCGTACATGCCACTGCTCTAAGAGCAACTATTTCCACATCTGACAGCTTGTAGATATAGGCAAGAGCAGATAGAAGCTGTCAGCAATTACTCGATTCTGTTGTATTTGCATCGTTATAGCAATAAAAGAGAAACCCAAGGTAGCTGCAACTAGGAATCAATTTTCCTGCTGTTTCACTTTAAGCAGGTTATTGCATAAGGTGTCAGTATTGAATTACACTCCAGCTATATTTTTCACTGTGTTTAGTAGGTTCTTGAATTAATCCTGCTTCTGGAAACTCTACATTTAGATATCTTAGTCCTTTTGTACATTCTGAAATATGGAAATTTATTATGAATCTGCTCCTCTATTCTGGAGATTTCATCAGGTATCACATTTTGTATTTGAGGAAGTGACTTCTTTTTCTTGTGGATTAGCTACTACGAGCTAATGAACACTGAACAGAGAACCGGAATTTATAGGTGATTTATACCAAAAACCTATTTATTCATGAGAGAACTATGATCTTATGTTTGCCATAATCCTTTCTACAGTAAGACGAACATTTGAGTTGTGAACTTTCACAGGTGCACTGTATGAGATTCACAAATGTACTGCGTAAAACCCACCTTGTCGGATTACCAACAAATTCAACTTCCAAGCATTCTCCAGGGACAGAGCCTGCTCCTAAGTGGGGACTTACTGTACATTTAAATATTTTTCATATTTTGACTTTCTTTTCTTTCTTTTTTTTTTTTTTTTTTTTTTTTGTGGTGCCGGGGATGGAACTCAGGCCCTTGTGCTTGCAAGGCAAGCACTCTAATCACTGAGCTAAATCCCCAGCCCCATATTTTGACTTTCAAAATGTATGAGCAAGAGCCATTGTTCTACTTTCCAATGTCCCTTTAGAGCACCCAGGATCACATGCAGTCATCAAGATTTGGAGCTGGTCAGGATCATTTCAACCCAGCCCCTCACATCCTAGTTGAGCCAAACTAAAATCGAGGGATTTAAATGTCTTTCTCAAGGTTACAGAGTTAATACAAATTTAGATAAGACACTAGGTACCAGAGATGGACCCCAATACCACGCATCTAAGACCTACGCAGACACCTAGAAGTGCACTCCACCAATCCCTAGGGTGGATCCCAGAGTTAATCAAGTTGAACCTCCAGTCTAACTGCTACACCTCCTCATGTAATTTGACAAGTCCGTTCATGCTTACCTTTGAAATCGTCCCAAATATATTCATTTTTGTAGCAGTTCACTATCGTGGCATGGTGCAAAGGATGAAAGATTACTCAGAGTCTCTGTCCAATTTAAACTCCAAGAAGGCCCAGAGGGACTGCCCTTAACCAAGATGCCCCTCAGTGTGATAGTCTCATAAAGACGGCTCCAAACTGAAGTTTCAGTGGCTTTTTATTGCTAGAGCCAGGAGGCAAGGATAAAGGACAAAGGAAGGACACGGGTACAGAAATTCATGTAGGGGAAAGGTGAAGGACAGGAGGAAGACAGGGTAAGGTCAGGTGGTCTGCTACATGACTGACCTTAGGGCCAATCAAAGTAATAAATCAGAGTATGGGGAAGATGAGGGCCAGAGCATCCACTCCTTAAGGCAATGTGTTTTGATCCTGCTTGGACTTGTGGCCCTGTTGGCTATCTTTACATCCCTAACCATGCATTCTGGGAGGGTTGGGGCCTGAGACTCCAAAAGTCCCTTACTGGCCAACGCCCCCACAATTTTCTCAGCATTCATCAGTGGCACACTAACTAGTCCAAATTGCTATCCTTGGTTCCCCTTGAATTGTTACAAGTCATACAACTTGGGGTTGGGCACTGGTGATTGATTAGGGTCTTCACACTGAAGTACATCTCCAGCCCTATTTGTTTTTATTTTGAGACAGAGTCTCTCTAAGTTGTTAAATTGCCAGGCTGAGCTTGAATTTTGTGATATTCCTGACTCAGCCCCCTGAATTGTTAGGATTCAGACGCATGCTACCGTGCCTAGCTTGCTACGCGGGAGTCTGATGAATTTATACTTTTTTAACGGCATTGAAAAAGTTGTAACTGTTTAACGTGGCCTGCCAGGACCTGCAGAGTTTATCCTTGCCTACCTCCTTGACTTCATTCCTCTTACTACTCTCTCTACTTTCCATTTGGAAAGTCTTTTTTTCCTAGAAGATGTTAGACTTATACTTACACGAGGGCTTCTTCTCTGTTTTTGTGTGTTTGGTGTCAAAGACTCCAATTTTGGCATGTGTAGCTGACTCCCTCCTATCAGTGAGGTTTCAACCTCACTCTTACCTACTCTTTGACATATTCCTTTTCTATTTCTCTCTATATAGAAGGAGTGAAGTATATGTTGTTGTTTGGCAAACATCTGACTGCCGTTGATCTATGTTTTTTAATTAAAAAACACTCTTCTATTAAACATCTGCAAGCATTGGGGAATAATTTTCTTTTATTTCCTCTCCATCCATTCAAGGCAATTATCCTGGGCTCGGCAGATCCAAAATTTTCCTTGAGTGAATTTTAGTAAGACTTTTGGCCTGCGTACTAACGCCATATTCTCCAATCAGCTTTATCAACATTAAAGTCAATACTTGATTCCTATCAGTCTACCTTCCATGTCTTATTTCTCAATTCATTCTGAATTCAAAATAGGAGAAAGAGGATAATTTGTTGGTTTGTCCACAGTAGCATTACTTTCTGTGTCCTCTCTTGTTCTCTTGACAGTTCTAGGTACTTGCCACCCAGAAGCCATGCACCTCGGAGAACCCGTTCACTACTCTACTCTGAATAATCAGCATTGAATTTTCCAAGTGGTTGTTCTGGGAAGTTTGCGAAGGATCTACAGATATGCTAGCACCCAGTTTTTACACAGTCCATCCTTACAAATGCTTATAAATGAAAATGTCATGGTATGTCCACCTAATTTATCATCTTCAAAACAAACTAGAAGTGGATCAAGTGTTCTATGCTAACAGGTAGTCTTTACAAGTAGCTTTAAAAATTGTTTTTCATTTCTTCTAGAAATGCAAAGCCTCTATTTTATTACCAATCTATTATACTGTGAAGGACGTATCTCTTGATTAGAGCCTGTTGAGAGGAGCTACGATATTCACAGATGTAAAGAGAATAAATCCAAGTTAGTTCAGAGATGCACATTGATAGTCTCTTAACTGTTCCAAAGTTGGGTCAGATAAGAACTGACTCAAGATACAAACTACAGAGAACACATCAGAATGAAAGATGCGGTGCACAAGAACGCGTGCAGAAACCTCTTGCAGGATGAATCTGAAATTTGGGGGGATGCCTGTCTTTATGGAGTGCTTCTGTTAAGATTTCTGGTTTCTTTCCTTTCTTTCTTCCTTCTTTCTTTTTTTTTTTGTGTGCTGGGGATTGCACTTGTGCTTTTGAGGCAGTCACCCTAATGACTGAGCTAAATCCCTGCCCCCTCATCCCTTTCCACCCCTTTTTGACAGATTTCTGGTTTCTGGTCAGTGCTTCACACAAAAGGACCCGGGCATAGACATTTGTTTCTCTTATGAGTCGGCTCTTCATCCATTGTTTCAAATCCTCACAAAGAGCAGGACTGTGAAAATGAAGATGTTTTGTGTATTTTGGATTTTGAAGTTGTCTTGCAGATTATTTACTCTTGCATTTCTGTCTGTAAATGATATAGCAAAATATCAAATAGAATCTCTCTTCCTCTCTCTGTCTCTGTCTTTCTCTTTCTCTGTCTCTCTGTCTCTCTCTCTCACACACACATACACACAAAACTATTTGAATATTAATAGTGGTCAAAGATTATTTTTTGCAGCTGAAACAACAATCAGTACCACCGCAACTACAGACCCATAATATATAGTTAATGATGAAAAGATATCAGGAGGAACTTCTGGGAAACTGATAATACATCCTTTTCTGGGGAGTGGTTATATTGATGTTGATCACTAGTGAAATTTCACTAACTTTACAAATGATAGTTAACTTTTTAGTCCTCAGTCTGTATGCCACAAAATAAAGAAGCTTACTTTAAAATGCCATACATGAACCACACAAAGTAAACAATGAAATGTCAAATAATGTATGAAGTTTAAATTTGAATTGCAAGTGCATCTTGGAATATTTTGATTTATGAAAAGAATGGAGCCTTTATTTTCACTGGATAAATTCATATCCTTCTCTGGTATGAAACAGCATTGAATACCCTGTATTTTTACAAATATTTACAGCTAGCACAATATTAAAAATAATCAAAATAGTGGCAAACCATTCAATGTCTCCTAAAATACTTCTTGAAAATAGTAATCTACGTGGAGACAAAAATGTTGTACTCATGACAACATCTCTGTTAAAATATTACATATTTCATTATGAAAAATATCACAATTTAATATATCTTCAATTTAGTAGAATTTGCTCTGAACTAATCAGAGAATTTTTAGCTACAAAAGTGCAACTTTGAAAAAAACATAAAGGAGATGGTATAGAAATAAAAAGAAAAGTAAGTCTAGTAAAGATCATTTCTTCAAAAAAAACTCGAGGGACCAGGTATAGGAGATATAGCTAAGAAAGATTGAAATAGTAAACAAGTATCAGAAATATTCATTTAGTGTAATATTGTAAATCACATAGTCCACATATAAAGTTTTTCTTTTGCTTTAATATGCATAGATATACATTATTCTTTTCAAAATCATATTTTTAGAGTTTGGAATAGAAATAATTGGTAGGTCTACTAGAATATTAAAACTAATTTATAAATACTCACGAATACAATACAGAGTGTGATGGTTATTTTGATGTGTCAGTATGGCCAGGCCAAGGTATTTAGATAGAGTCAATCATTATTCTTTGTGTTTCTGTGAGGACAATACTGTCTTGCAACTTTGTTTTACAGAGAGATTCCATCATCTCCAGTTGTAAAAGTGTTCTCATCATTTTTTTTTCTCCAAGCTTTTATGTTTTTTCTACTTTTTATCTTCTGTCCAACTAGAATTTTTTTGGTGTGTGTTAGTGAAGCAAAAATGTGCGTGACTCAACTTGGGCCAAGTACTTGTCAATATTTCCAATACCATTTTTTAGTATTCCATAGTTTCTCTACCACTTCAAATAAGTTATAATAATTGAATACTGATTTTCTATATACATGCAAATCATCTTCTGTCCAAGAGATCAATTTTTAGAATACATATCATACACCTTGGTCTTTCATTATTTTCTTATAATGCAAATTATCTCACATTTTAGTTCTAAATTATCTTTGTTCACTTCTACATTCAAACAAGATGGAGCAGCAGGGACTAGATTCACCCTCCCAACAGAAGTAATTTAAAAATTAAGCAAGACAATGGCACGATAGTTTTCAAGTGAAGATTTGTATATGGGAAGAAAAGACAGTGATGATCAAAATACAAGAGATAAACAAGGTTAACTCTACAATTACTGCTATTTACTCCCTGGACTGTCCTAAGCAATAGAGCAGGAAGGAGAAACTCACACAAGCTGGCCGATTTCCTAACATGATGAAGGAGCTCAAAGTCAAAAGAATCCAAGGTGGCTCTCTGTAGCCCGAGAATGAACGCTGCCCTGCCTGACTGATTTCAGAAGTAGAAACTCTTTGCGAGTAGCTTGTGTCTCACAACAAAGTTCAATAGTACTTACATCAATGAAAAAATGTCTAACATCTCAGAAGATAAAATCCACAGTGCTCAGTATTCTGTAAGAAAGGCAGAAATGAGGAAAATATGGCCTGAGGGTAGAAGAAAAATCAATCAGCAGCAAATCAGAACTAAACATTTATTATTATTATTATTATTGTTATCATCAGACAAGGCCATTAAAACAGTTATTGTAACTATATTTCACATAGTTAGAAAGGTACAGAAAGATTGAAAACATTAAGTAGAGCTATAGAAGAAACAAAAACATCAAAATCAAAATTCCAGGACTGCAAATTAGTATCAGAAATGAAAAATACTCTAGATGACATTGATTGCTGATTAATATTGTGGCATAAATACTGATAAGTTTGAAGGTATATATAGCAACAAAAACCATAAAATATGGAATAAAAAAATTAAAAAATTAGTGTGCTGTGTGACTACTTCAAACGAGTGAATATATGTGTCATTGGTATCAAAGAAAGAAAGGAGAGACAGAATACAGAAAAAAAAGCATTTGAAGAAATCATAAATAAAATTTTATAGTTCCATAAAACCTGTAGTGTGAAGTTCAATAAACCCAAAGGACATGTAGTTTAAAGACTTTAGCAAATCATACAGTAATCAAACATTCAGTGATAAAGACAAAAATCCAGAGTAAAATGACGTTATATAATCTAAAAGAATAGAAACAACAAATTTCTTTCTTTCTTTTTTTTTTTTTTTTGGTGCTGGGGATCGAACTCGGGTCCTTGTGCCAAATTTCTTAACAAAAACAACGCGAACCTAGAGAAAGTAAAGCAACAGCTGTAATGAGGTTAAAGAAAAATAACATTAATTTAGAAATCTATACCTAGCAAGGGGCAAGCAGCGTCAGAACAAAAGGATTACAGACACAAACAACTGAGGATAACGAATGTGTTTACTGTCTTGAATCTAGTGATGGTTTTGCAAGCATAAACTTATGCCAAATTTATCAAAACTTACACCTCAATGAATGTAATTCATTGCATGCTATTTATATTTGAACAAAGCTGTTAATTTTAAAAAAAAATTTTTAGGAATTCTTGTGCATTTACTCTGTCCCTATACCTTTTAGAATTAATACGTAAAGTTCAATGTAATCTCTACTGGAATTTAAATTTTAATAACACTGGTGTATGGCGTAATATGAGAAAGAACTAATAAATTTGTGAATTTGACTCTGTGTTCTGTTGTTATGTGATTTTTTTTTTTTAGGGTTCGAACTCAGGACCTCGTGCTTGTTAGGCAGCACTCTACTTCTGAGCTAAATCCACCCCCTAACTCTATGTTCTTTATGTGTATATCCTACTTAATTCTCAAATAGGCTGTTAAGATTTTTGACTTTTCCATTTTTCTTTCTGTCTTTTATCTTTGGACATTATAGCCATACTTGTAGTTTCAAAAATGCCCCAAATTAAAAAAAAATCCCTAAATAACACTTCAATGTCTAAAATGAAGGTGGAATTATTCTTTCACCAAAGAATAGCTTCTAGTTTCCCCATTTACAGCCATTTACTGTCCAATAATACCTAGTTCTTCTGTCTAATACCAAATTCAGATCTCTGATTAATCAGCTTCAGAAATGGTTTCTTAGTGTTAAGAAAATATAATTAATTTATCCAAAACAGTGGGCAGAAAGACTGGAAATTTCCATTCAGAAATAGAGGACACAGTACAGTTAATAGCCCATAATTTATGTCCTATCAAGCTGGACAGAAGCAGCAAAGTTTCCCCACCCCGACGTTAATGAAAGCTTTTAGTTCTGTCCTTCTGGCATCCGGGGCCTTGGCTTATAGTGGGCTCTTTCTCGTCCTTGCTGTCTACAACACAGTACTTAAAAGGTAAACCAGGAAGATGTTCACTATTGGAGATTATATCAAAATTCGTGTCAACTTTATGGCCTAAAATTAACAGAGGTGCTAAGCAATCTGAGGCTCTTGGGTACCAAATTTGGATTTATCTGATAAGTCAACTCTCTCATAAGACTTTTAAGTGGTTGGCTTCTAAAGATTTCATTAATTAGCAATCAAGGTCAGAATTTTTACTAGTCAGAATTTTTATATTAGTATATATTAGTTATGTTGACTAGCAGAACAGTGAAAAGTTTTAACTGAGATAGTATATGAGTATTTTCTGCGTCTTAGCAATTGGCAAGTGAGGTTATCCTTGTCCCTAGTTTTAAACTCAAAAGGCAGTGCTGCCTTACACATAAGAGCAATATAAAATTTAAAAAAAAAATGCTGAAAGAAAACTTACTGCCATTTTTTTCTAAGCTTCAGCCTAGTAAAAGGCACATTTTGTTGCAAAAAAAATTACACTTGAGTTGCATAAGTATTGCAAAGTACTGGTGCTGGATGAGGCCTAGAGGATTAAGTGTCCCCCGATGCTATCCCAATCCCCTGAATCCTCCTGACTTCTAATATTATTTCTCACTTTGTTTTTCACTTTAAGTTTTAATCTATTAATCTAGAACAGAAAAATTCATTTTAGTCCAGAACAGGGAATTCAATCCTGCAAAGATTATGATCATCTAAGCCTTGACAGTGACTGGTCAGAGTCCAGGGATCTTTCTTAACACTGTGTGTTTTTCCCTAATTGCTTTCAGACGGTCTGACTTAGACTGAACTTTAGCCACTGCCATGTGAAACTGCTAGACGTTGTGAAGGGCAGTGAACATATCAAAAGTCTGTGAAGCTCCCATCTTGTTTGACACAATTCAAGACCCAAGATACAGTAAGTGATTCCTTCGCCAGCTGCTTTGCTGCTGCAAATGTCAGATTTGCACTTTCATTGACACTCCCTTCTATTGAGGTAAATATACACTTCAGGATCTTCCATTTGCAGTATTTTTGTGTTAGGGTTCCATCTTATTAATAAAAATTATTAAGCAATTTATAGCTTACATACAAGCGGTAGAGAAGGCTCCAAGAATCCAGACCCATAATGCTATCATCAGAACGCTCCCTTTTTCTGTTGTTTTCATTCCCTCCATGGCTATGAGCACCCTCTATGTGGCAGACAGACTAGCGGGAGGAAATACTTACAGACAGCCTTATGCTTGCATGATCCTAGTAAAAGGGTCTCAGTGTAACTTCTGCTTCTATATACAGCATTTAAATGTTAAACTCCCATGAATGATCAGCAGCTTTTCTTTTGTAAAGTTTGGCCAATACTTTGGCTGCCCAGCCAAGCACAAGTCAATGGTCCTAGTCAGGTATGGTGGAACGCGATAAGGGGCAATTTCTAAAAGAAATTGTGTGCACTTAGCAGAAGACAGGGCAACGATCTACAGTAGATAAAACATTAAATGCTCATGATGAAAGGAAAAGAAAAGCTCAGAAGCCCCGAGTGAATCAGTCTCTGATATCACCTGATAGTCGGTCATTTCCTTTATGCTTACAATAAAATCTATTCACTGTCCTCTCATATTTGATAGCAACACCATCAGAAAAACCTGAGTATATACTTGCTTAGAACATCAAGGCTTCTTTCTTATATCTCTCATTCTTTGATTACAGAAAATTAGTTCTTATGAAGTAATAACAAATATCACTAATTTAACATTTACATAGTGTTCATTTGTTATTTGTCGGACTGTTCTGAGTACTTAACCTACTTGTATATTAATTCATTTAATTATCCAACAACTCTAGGCTATAACTATTATGCATTTTTCCATTTAAGAAATGAATAAATAAGGCAGACAGCGATTGGAAAATTTGCTCAAGTCAGATGGTTAGTGAGTGATGGAGTGGGGACTTAGGCTCTGGATCCCGTTTGCTGCTGTGTGTGTGATTGCCACCAGTCCATCTGTTGTCTTTTTTTCAGTACATAATTGATTTTCAATATACTTTCCAGAACTGTGAGCTACACTATGAAATACAGGCATGACTTAAAAATGGCTTATATATTTTCTTAATCATGAAACACTGTGGTATCCTTTTGGGTTATATTTCAAAGAAGGATTTTTAATTCTTTTTAAAAATCTCTCCATTAGCGTATTTGGGACTAAGTTTCATATATTTGCCAGGTGTGTTTAAGATACTGCTTATTTCCCTTTTTGATTTTCTTAAAGGGTAGCTATTTGGGTGTATTGATGTTTTGAAACTAAGAGCTACTTAAGACTTGCTTATGTGCAGGAAAATCTTACTTTTATTCCCATCTGCTGGCGAGGAGCTGTTGAGGAGGTGACCACTCTTGGCTGCTGTTTCACAGGAACAGTCACCGAGGTGTGGACCTGCGCCAGGCGCTGTGTAAATATTTCTCCCCCTCGGCCCGGGCTCTGGCACCAAGTACTCCTAAGGATGCCTGTTCCGAATGTAGTCGATTCTGTTTGTCTGGTCGTCAAGGGGAGTCTCAGACCTCCCTTTATTGCATCACAAGTCAGATTCTTTTAATTCTGCTCGAGTCATTCAAGAGTGTCTCTGACACAGTCGGCAAGCAATTTTCTGCTGAATTAAACAAGGCTGTATATTCAAAGAGGATCATTTACTATAAAGGCTTATAGGATTGCAAATCAATGTAAACAATTTACTTCAAAGGCCTCTGCCTGGATTGCCATTTAAGATTGAAATGTATTTCAACTGTGCCCTGAAAGCTCACATAAAATCGTCCTACAGACACTACACTTTCACATACTTTTGATTGTTATAACAATGTGACAGCTTTCAAGGGTCAACAAAACATTTGGTTCAATTTAGTGTATGAGGCAAGACTGACAGGAATTTCTATTACTTGAAAAAATTAACAAAACTAGTGAGAAAGGTGTTTATATATTACAGGAATACAAATAGTTGAGCCACAGTAAGTTACCTATAATAGTTGTATTTTTAAATGAAGAGGGGTGGATTTTATTATCACGATGCCCATATATTTTTTTCACCATGAAACAGTATTAAAAGGGAACTTGCCAAAAACACTTGATTCTATCCCTTTGTGTGTACTAGGGTGAGGATGTCGTATGTCAAGTGATTAAGTCTAAAAGATTGAAATAATGGTTTAGAGACAGTAAAGCTAGGCAAAAAGGTTGTTGGAACATCATTGTACTGTTCTCTTTTAATCTTAGGAAACCACATTTTTTTTTTTTTGAGGAGGGAATAAGCAAAATAGAGCAGTCAATATCAGCGTTCTACCTTTCTTTCTACCAATTTATTCTAATATTGTCCTAAAGTGTGCATGTGATCTTTTCATATTCTAAACAATCTATCCTAAGTAGCTATACCTAAAATTTAAAAATCCGGGTTCCTTTATATGATGTTGAATATCCCTAGATTGAAAATAGTTTCAAATATTTTTCTTTATAATTATTTTCCAATTTAAAGAAATAAACTATAGTTGTGTAGTCAAATTCCCAAAAGAAATCAGTGTTAGTGTGTACATTATAGGCTAAAATAAAATTATTCATACAGAATATACGAATATATTCACTTAAATACTATTACTAGGTAGGTGGAAATCTGCAGAAAGTGCTTGAGCACATCAGAAGTTAAAGGAACGACGCCTTGAATCGCTTGTGTGTCACCAACGCCCATCCTCACAGTAACTATACATACGCTGTAACTAAGGGTTTGACTGACCTGTAGGTTAACCTTTGATCCTACCTCTTGATAGTTCTGCAGGAGTCTTACTTAACTAGAAATAAGTCACAATAATGTTTGCCATTCTGAAGACACATTTTAAAACATAATCACGAAAACAAAAATATTTCATACCATTGTAACCAGCTCCCTCTAGATCTTGGGTTCTTGTTTGGGGGCAATGAAGACTGAAGTCCTCAAAACTGCAAACAGCAAACAGAGCAGTGGGGAATGGCCAAATGCGTGTTTATTAGAAAGAATAAAAGAAAAGAGCTTCCGGATAGTTGGGGAGGGGCTTCCACAAACTGGAAAAACTCCGGCAATTTAAGTCCATTGGCCTTTTATACAGTTTTGGGGACCAGAGAATGTGGGGGAAAGCAGCGCTGCTCCTGGTTGCGAGTGGCCCTTTGATGTCCAGAAGGCAAACTGCTTCATTTGCATTCTACTTCCTGTCTTGGTTCGGTTAGGGACCTGTTCTTTGTCCCTAGCATTCCATCAGGCTCTGATCCTTTGCTTCAATTAATTACTGGAGTCCTCTGGTTAGTTAACTCACGTAAGCCCTGACTTTTAGCTTAGGTTAACTATTCAGGGCCTGTGCCCTATCTGCCTAAATTCCCCCATCTGCTGGCTTCACTCTCACTGAGGCAATGTTTGTGAAGCCTGCAAAGAGCATGTTAGAAAGGAATAGAGCCACATGTCTAAAAATGTATGGTTATTGTTAACTGAATAATATATTCTAAGACTATGACATTTGAGAGTATCGTATTTATAACTTTGTGATAGCGACTCTATTGATTAAAATCTGAAGTCTTAATCTAATTTGAAACCAACAGACCTTCTGATCAGGGGATATCTGAAATACCATAGAAGATGAAGATAACCTTGGGAATGACCTCTGCCCAAAAGAATTAGAATTTTGTTTTATGTGAATGATGATGCTTGTGTAAATTTTCGCCTTAATGAATAATGCATAGTTTTAATATTCATTCTATTTGCAAAACTGCATTCCCTAACTTTCCATAAAGAAGTTGAATGTTCACCCTCAAGACTGTGAAAATTGAACTTCTATAAATGGCAGGTGTGAATCACTTATTCAATATGTGTGAAAAGCAGAGAAATAGAGTTCAATTGCTTTGCTACAGGCCCATTTTCCCTCATTCTCTTTTCTTACTAAAAAATCAGCCATGTGTATTTAAGAATTTTCAGAATATTATTTTATCATCCTATTGTTACTTTTGACTACATCGAGAAGAATTTCCATAGTTCAAGTTTATTGAAATTTTACTTGTAAGTAGACTGAAATAGCAAAGACAGAAATTCACAATATAAATACGTAAAACTTTCTTTAGTAAAACTGCTCATACAAGTCTATTAACATACTATCTTTAAATTACAAACTTCAGTACAGAAGCTCATTCCTCAAAGGGATATACTGAAGGTGCATGACAGCTGGATGTTATTTTAACTGTTCACCCGACTTTTCCCTGTGCGCAGCTTCTGCACTCTTCCCACCCAATCACAGAAACAGCCCTGCACTGTTGAGCGTTATGAATGACATGATTCTATACTGGCTGTTATACACAACATGTATTGTTGTTTTGTGTGTGTATGCTTTTAATTTATAGAAATGATAATCGGTTATATTATCCATTATTCCATTTTGTTTCTTAGCTTTCCTCGCATAAGTATTTAGTTGTTTAATTGAATTTTTATCATAATGTTTATATACAGTGAAATGTATCAATTTTAAGAGTACATTTTGATCAGTTTCATAAAAGCATTCACTCTTGTCAGAATTTCTTCACCCTTGAACACTTAGTTTTGATCTATTTAGTCACTCCTCAATCACTATTTTGATTTTTGTACTAGTACATATTTGCAGTACATGATGTTTATATTCCTCACTTGGAGTTGCTGCATATACTAACACATCTTATTCCTTTTCTCTCCCCTTTTCTTCCCTCCTTCCCCCTCCATCTCTTGATCCCTTTTCAATTTGAGGAAGACCCATCTCCCTACTTCCTATTATCTCTTTCATTTTGCTCTTTGTTTGTAATTTGGGTTTCTCATAAAAGAGAAACCATGTGATATTTAAGCCTGTGTGTCATTTCTATTAAGCTTCAGATTACAAGAGATACTGAAAAGTGTTCCTACAAAATGAAGTGTGAAATTGAACAATAAAAAATTAAATAGTTCATAAGATTTAATTTTTAAATTCTATAATTGAGCTTTGTAGTGTTTTGACTTGAAAAGGTCTTTTGAGGGAACTTCTATTTTTAATAGGATGAATTTCATTCAATAACAAGTAATACTAAATTGAGAAGCCCTACAATTTGCAGCTATTCAAAAAGTTTACAAATTGAATACATTTTATGAGTTCTCGTTTGAAAATTTATTTATCAAGAAAAGCCTAAATAAGGTAAAATGAAACACCTGGAAAAATATATCAGTTAAAAGTCTACATATTTTAATATGAGAAAAACAAAAATCAAGAATATCTTCCATTTTAAAAATATTTGGATATTACCAGGTACCTTATCACATGTAGAAAGTATATTTTCTCCATAAAAATAGGCAGGATAGAAAATGCCAACTCTTTTACATTATCAACTATAATACTTTTAAAATGCTGGAGTTGGAAATTTTGTAATCAAAAAAGCTGAAAATAGTGTGTTCTTTAGAAAAATATGAATAGTATAGTGTTAGATCATATCATATACAATCAATGTGGAAACTGATTAAAGTAGGTGAATATATATCAAGAATAAACATATGCTAAGGGCCACAAATATAATCCAGCTATCTACTCAGTCAATAAATGATTAAAAATGGAATCATTTCATTATTTTAACATCCCTTATCACTAAGCGCTGAGTTTCTACCAATAAATTTTATGATCACCATTATAAAGGGCTACGTCTTCCAGACTGTTTATATGTGACATTCTTTGAGAAATAAAGGCACAATCTACGACAATGAGATACGTTCTTAGGTTCTTGTTTGGACGGTTCTCTAGCTTTCACGTTGTAGGTCACTTCGGAAGCACAGACACTGTCTTGCTCTTTGTTTTAGACTAAGACCTTAGAATAGTGACCAAATATTGGTAGAGTCTTAACAGTTTTTCAAAACAGGCATTTGTTAATAGGCAGGTATATTTTCATCACAACTAATGGTAATTTTCATTGCCACTATGATTATTTACATGAAATTATTAATGAAATAATTTTATTTGCATTTGATTATGGTAGTAGAATGAATTATGTGAAATGTTGCTGCAGTTTAAAGCTCTTTGTGTTATATATTTATTATAAAAGAAATCTTAATAAATTTTGTTTTAGTAATCTGTGTTTAAAATTTCAATGTTAAAAGCCACTTTATTTTTAAACACGATCAGAATTTTCCCTAGGATAATAGTGTTACAATTTTATATCCTCAGAATTTATTGTAAAGACAAACGTAAAATAGAAATTACTGGAGATATCAAAGGATTTTACGTTCAAGTGAGATCTTATTAAGTAACCTTCACTGTTGCCACCACCGTGCTTCCAAACTACACCTTTAGGGTCTTCCCTGCGAATCTCAGCACAAGTGTTTCCAGGGCGTGTTTGACATTTGCCCGCGAACTATTCCACTCAGCTGGCTGCCTCTGCAGAGCTTGCGGGTGCTCGTCTAGCCCCTTGGTTTCTGGCAGGCTTCCTGACACTCTCTTAGGCACTAAGATCTCTGCTGGGTAACTCCGTCTACCCTGTACCACCACGTCATCACCAAGTGTCCTTGTGGCAAAGTTACCCACCAGCCTGTCGTGAGATGAAAGACGTGCCTTTGTGATATACTCTGTGTTAAGAATTTTAAAGGAATTCCACATGTGTATTCTTGCTTCATGGCCCTGTTGTTTTTATTGATATCATTTTATTTCACAAGAATCCAGATGTGTGGCTATTAGCTGGGGAGGTGATATATGCATGATGTATTCAGAATATGTAGTTAACTGCTTTATAATGAAGTAGGCTTTGTAACTCAGAGAGCTACTTTGGTTGGCCTCCTTCTTTCCTTGGAGAACTTTAACCATAGTTCTCTGTTGATTATTTTGTTAGAAGCTGGACAGGCATACTCAAAAACATCAAAATTCCAGGACTCTTAGGTATCGTTAATGTCTCAGAGATATTTATACAAAGAGGAGTATTTCTTATGACTTTTGATTTAATTGATGCTTAGTTTAGGAAATCTATATATCGAATAAATAGCAGACATAGTATGTATTTTAAATGGTGATTTATAAGACCAATCAACTAAACAATCTTCAAATTTTAAATGGAAATTGCTAACATATATTATTTAAAGCATTTTGAACATTTTAAAGATAAAAATAGGTAAAACATACAGAAGCATAACAATAGTAAAACTTGAGAGGAGTTAACGATTAAATCTATTTTAAGATATAGTTCCATAAACTTTATTCTGTTTATATTCTTTCACCTTCTCTAAGTTACAGTAATACTAATTATTTAATATCTACCATGGAAGTGATATTTATCTTAGTATTTTCCCAGAGTAAAGGTAATCTAGTAAGAATGTCACTGGGTAGCAGATGTTATAGGATCTGGGCGACTAATTCCTCTATTCTGATTCTGAACTAAGATCTGATGATTTAAGATAGAGTTAACATATACTGAGCTAAACATTTTTAGAAATTATATATAATATACAAATATATATAAGTCAAATGAGACTTTTAGCTTCATCTCTTTCACATAAGTTTTTCAAATTGTGTTGTCTTTCCAACTGACCAATTCTTCAAATTTCCCTTGTCAGCCTAATGTAACTTGTTGTTCTGTAAAGTGTATTTCTCATCAGTCAGCAGTATTGGAAACTCAAGAAAGACTTGTTGGTATATGATAATGATTTAGTGTTTTTAATGGGTGACTAGGAGAAGAAGTAATCAAAAATCACCTGATTCCTTTCCAAGAACTGAGATGTTTTCCAAGCTGGGTTTCATTTCTTACAAGTACTGAATTATGAGGTCAATATCCAATAAAAGGCAAAATCCTCATAAGTTGAATCATGAATCAGCATTTGGGGCTGCTTTTCTCCTGCTGACAACTGATGATTCCAGAAGAGGAGGCGAAGAGACTGAGAAGCTGCTCTGTGTTTAAATAGCACTGTGGGTTGAGGAGTGGAGGGGAGGGAAAAGGAATGAAAAAAAGGAATAAGATGTGTTACGTACATGTACCACCTCCACACAAGGAATGTAAACGTTACATGCTGCAAACATGTACTAATAAAACATAAGCTCTTGGGGTAAACTAAAATAAATAGCATCACGGATCCAAGGAAAGAGAAAATAAAAATAATATTATTAATAAAAATAATAATAACCAATTAGTTTTATTAGAGGCTTTGCTGTCCAGAGAAAAACAAATTGAATCTATACATTTATCTCATCTCTTGAGAATACTTAAAAAGTGAAACATTTTGTATTGTAACTCAGTTTTTTATACTTATTACTAATTTTCTGTTGAATCATTAACAAGTGGTAGATTTTCATAGACTCAATTTGTTCCAAATTAGCCATAATTATTATTCTCCTTTTGAACCTCACTTTGCATCAAATTAGTTAACAGAAATGCTTTCAAATTGGCTTCTTTAAATACTACTCTGGACTTTTTAAAAACATCTTTCCTTCTATTGGTGAGATATTTGAAACACTTGTTATTTTTAATGTTTACATTGCTGAAGACATGAAATCAGTCATTGTTTGCATAACACTTTCAGTGTAGAACAAAAGAGAGTCTAAGATATGGGCGTCCAACATGAGTATGTTCTATTTTTTTCATGTGTACTGCTAGTATTGACACTCTGTTTGCTGTCTGGTGACAGTACTTAACAAAAGTGTATCCAGTTCCACCAGTGTTGTTTCAAATGATAGGATTTCATTCTGTTTATGGCTTAGTTGTGTTCTATTGTGTATATACTATATAATATACTAATATATGTATATATTCAAATATCTATTCAAATATAGTATATACTATATACTATAGCATTCTTCTGATGATTGGTGAGATTCAATATTTTTCATATACTTGTTGGTCATTTGTATGGCATCTTAAAGACCAGGTTGCTGACCATTTTATACTATAGAATGCTATAGTATATGTATATACTATATTTGTTTTATCTATTTATCAGTCTCTGGGCAAGTAAGTTATTCCATTTCTTGGCTATTATGAATGAATAGCACTACAATAAACGTCCCAGAATACGTTTATTGGAACTCAGTAAGAAACTCAAACAATTAAATAACAATAATAATAATAATAATAATAATCATCTGGTTAAAATGGTCAGTAACCTGGTCTTTAAGATGCTATACAAATGACTGACAAGTATATGAAAAATATTCAGTCTCACCAGTCATCAGAAGAATGCTATAAAACCATGAGATAAAATTTCACTATAGTTAAGGTGGCTACTGCCAAAAAGATGAATGATAACAAACGCTGGCAAGAATGTGGAGAAAAGGTAATCCTTACACACCGTTGGTGGAAGTGTAAATTATTACAACCATTTCGGAGAAGAGTATAGAGATTCCTAGAAAAATTAAGAATGCAACAACCATATGATCTAGCAATCCCACTGCTAGGTATATATTAAAAGGAAATGAAATCAGTATGTTGAAGAGATATCTGCAGTCCCACGTTTATTGCTTACTACAGTTTGAATATGGTTCGTCCCCACCAGAACTCTTGCTGAGGCCTCATTCCTCTTTGCAATGTTAAGAGGGTGAGGCCTAATGGGAGGTGTGAGGTCAGCCTTAATGCTACATAGCAGCGATAAGTTCCTTCCCTCATGGGACAAAATTACCCCCAGATGGGACCATTGCAAATCAAGTTCAAGTTCTTTAACTTTCTTCTTTTTTCCTTTCTTTCCCATGTGATCTCTGCCACACATTCCTACTTACCTTTTCGTTTTCTGCCATGCGTGGAGCAGCACAAGGCCTTCACCAGAAGCCACCTGATCTTGAACTTTCAGCCTTCAGAACAGGGAGCTAAATAAGCCTCTTATTTATAAATTATCTAGTCTCAGATACTCTATCATAACATCAGAAAATAAGCTAAAATATGGCCTGACCAATTAATCTATATTTTCAAAATGTCCAGTTATTACTCTATAGAACTCATAATTGTGCAAGTCACATTTGTTTATCACATTTTTTCTTGATAATTATAAATGACAATAACAAGAATTGAGGGAAATTATATACCCAAAAAATATTGTTTCTGCTAGAAGCACAAATCTGTCATCATGTACCAATTTTTAAAAACAATTAAAGGCACAGGTTTGTTGGGCGAATATAGAGGAATCCAAAAATTCTGACAAACACTGTACTACTGACTAATGGTCAGAATATTTTTTTGGTAGACATTCCCAAAACAAGTTTGTGAGAAAGTGTTAACCTTTTTGTCCCTTTTTGGCTTGTGTGTGTTTTCAGCTATTTTAACCAGTGTTTTTCCCAGGCCTAATGATGTTGTTTGCTAGTCTGCCCATGTCACAGCAAATGAATCTGGATACCTTCTGAGACACCTAAATAGCAACTGCAGTAACTATTCATCATGTGGAATTAATAATGACATCTTGACAAGTTCTATTTGTTTTTAACAGCCCTCCTTACTACACGAAGCCATCGCCCAATATGGTATTAAAAATGAAGGGCCGTGGTTGGATTTTATTATCCCACTGACAGCAGCAAAAGCAGAACTATGAGATCACCTTGGTGACCACTTGAAAAGCTTAAAAGACTTATAAAAAAAAAAACCCTCGGGAACAGCAGATCTAGATTTATCATTTCTGACACAATTTCTAGCATGAATTGAACTTAATACATATAGATCATGGAGAAATGAATATATGTTATTCATTTATGATGAAATAAAAAGTAATACTAAACTTTTTAAAATGATCCGAACCATTTATCAGATTTATAAAAATGAAATTTCTCAGAGATAATATTATTTAAATGAATCAAATGAAGGAGCTTTGCAGAATGATGTTATATGATCTGTGATTTATGGAAAAAACCTCAATTGAGTCTCATTGAGCACATCTCATTTATTTGTTAGTATTAACTCTGACTAAAGAAGAGAAAAAAGAAAATGGGGACACAAATGGTTAAAAACAGGTAATGGAGGGCTGGGGATTTAGCTCAGTGGTTAAAGTGCTTGCCTTGCAATTACAAGGACCCAAGTTCGATCCCCAGCACCAAAAAAAAAACAAAAAAACAGGTAATGGAGGAAAAAATAACTGAAGTGTTTTTAAATGTGACTTGTTGGTTGGGTGGTACTTGGTTTGGAACTAGATTCCTGACTTTTGTGTTTAAAATAAACTTTAAAAGCTGGCAAATAAATAGATCTGCCAATTGTTGCGTTCACTTCTCTTCCTGCTACTCTTCTCATTAATATTTATTTGGAAAAAGAAGAAATTACAAGTAAGAATTGGCAACAGTACTATTAGTTCCACGTGTTATATTTATTTTTATTGAGCTGTTTGGAAAATTTAAAACTCTAGTGTAATAACAAAATTAATACATTTTAAATTGTCCAGTAATTAGTAAAACATTTAAATACCTATATCTGAAGCTAGAGTAAAGGAAACACAACAATGAAAGCTCAGAGTTGGTAAAAGACAGGAAAGATTTTTAAAAAAAAACCCTCAAAGCTTTAAAGAAGACAAAGAGAAATGCAGGTCTTGATAAACCCAGTGCCTGTTAGTTAGATCGATTTTATAGCCTAATTAGGACACAACTCCCTTTTTCGTTCCTTCGTAGCCTGTTCTAAGATTCAGTATTAAATACTGGGATCGAAGGTCCACTGGTTTCTATTTTCCTGGCAAATAAAGAGAGTTTCCATTTTGTTAAATGCTTAGAAATCAAATGTTGATTTTTTTCTTGCAATTATCGTCGAGAAACATTTCCTTGGGGATATCAAACTGGCTGTCACTGGAAAGGACGCAAAAGACATTTCTGCATTAGTTCTTCCTCCAGAGGCCCTTGCTCTTTGCCACCTCTCTACCGATTGGTAATAAAAACACGTTCGAACAAATTAAGAGTAACAATCTGTGCAGCAGACACCACTGCCTTTCAGAACGGGCCAGAGAACTGTCACAGGTGCCACTGATACAACCTGAATTTAGTTGCAATTAGACTTTGATTCCTTACTTATTTACTGAAATTTGTCTGTTTGATGGTGTTTGTTGAAGTTCAGTAGGTTTATTTCAAAGTCACTATAAACTTGTTCTCAGAAAAACAAAGGGATGCTTTTTGTCTCTTAAAGATGTGTATGAATGGCTATATACATATAAGGTGGCCAAACATTTACAAAGCTAGCAATGAAAAGATTAAAAATTTAAGAATTTTAAGTGGGAATATGATGTCTCCTGGTAATTGTAGGTCGATGCTTTCTAAAAGCAGTTGAAAAAGAAACAACACAAACTTAAAATAATATGAAGATGAAACTCATGGTTTCCATTTTTCCTGTTTTTGTGAAAGAAAACAACAAGAATTAATGAATAAGTTAGAACAAATAGAAATACCAGTTCATGTTGATTAAGCAGAATTTAGCTAAGTGGTATGCACAGGCTCTGAAGGCAGAATTGGAAGCTCAATAAATATTACACATTGCTTCAATCTACTGACAAATGGAAAAGAGATTGCAAGTCAAATTCAAATTAGATAAGCTCTAATTTTATCTAAATATAGGAATATATTATCTGCCTACTTCTCAACAGTTTTGAGGCTCCATGAAATTTTGAGTGTAATCACACTGAAACAGTGTGGTAATATTGAATTATCGATGGTTTTATTATATCTTCTGTGTTTCAATCAGCATAAAGAGGCTTACTAATAATTATTTCTCATAAAATGCAAAGAAACTGGATGTTAAGTGTTTTTACTGCAGAAATGATCACTATATAAGGTAATGTATTTGTGAAATAGCTAGATTTAACCATACCAGAGATGTACATATATATATACATACTACTCTATCATAAATCATACCAATGTATCATATCGATAAATACATACTACTTTATCAATGTAACTTTTTAAAAATAATTTTCCTAATTATTTTAATGATCCTTGTAGATTATTGAAATGACCCTATAAGTTACTGCCCAACGTATATAATACTCCAGACAGCAGGTTATAGTCAACTAACTGATATCCTACTGAGCTGGCTGAGTTTTTAGCATTTTATTAGGCACAGATGAATTCCAGCAAGTAAATTAATACTTTTAAAATTGCTTACTTGCCAATTTCACACATATGTAAAAAAATTGAAATGCAATGTTAGCATCATCATTTGAATAATTCAAGCAAAGCATTTTTTTCTTATCTCTATTCACAAACAATGGCCTTCAAAATGAATTTCAAAATTTTTAAACTATAGATTCAGGCTGTTTTCGATTAATTTCATTTCCAAAAAGCCCTATATTTAACATTGGGCATAAATTATCCATTCTAATACAAATCCTATATAATAGCATTGTTAGCGCTTCGTTTTTAGAGAGAAATTGAATCTCAAGGGGTTACAAAGGGCTTTGTCTAAAGCGGTCATGAATAAGCCACATTCTGGTGGTTATGTAAATTCATAAAACTCTACTCACTAAAGGTGTAATAAAAAAACAGAATTTTTGTGAATTCAAAGCCAACACATTTAAGACTACTCTATGTCAATTACCGAACATAAAATCAAGCATAAAGTAATAGCTCAAAATGCCCACTCTTATTGTCATTCATAGCATCCCCCTAGATTTAGTAAGGTATGTATTATTAAGCTTTTTGCTACCCAGGAGAAGGGTTGACCTAGACATTAAGAGGTTTATTAAGCTCACAGTTGCGCAAACTGAAAGTTGAAGTAGCATTTAAGCTGACTGGCACGGGCTGGCATTCCTCTTGATTGGCTGCAAAGGATAGAGTCCATGCAGTGGAGACATCACATCTTGAGAGGGGATGCATCGAGAAGACACTGGGTGTGGCCAGGTTCAGGTTTCCCGAACAGTCCCCTTGAGGGTACAATTTGGGCACACCTCAGACTGACCTCCCACTAAGCCCTCAGTCTGAGAGATGCCACTTTGCAATATCCCCACAGCGAAGATAAAGTTCCCAACACATGGACCCCTGGGGATAAAACCATATCCAACTACAGAAACATATTGTGGATGGATAAAAATTGTATACTGATGGTATACAGTACGGTGCATAGTAGGCTAATGATTAAACTGAGCTAATTAACATAGTATTTTACACAGCTGATCTTTTTTTGTGGTTAAAAACAGTTAACACCTACTGTCTTGGCAATTTTCAAGTATAAAATACAATATTATAGTGTATTCATCACACTATATAACATCTCCAGAATTTATTAATCCTACCTGAGACTTTGCATCTTTTGACCGACCACTACCTATTTTCCTACCTTACCATATCATAGTCTTTGCAACAACTTCTCTACTTTTCTGCTTGTCTGAGTTCAACATTTTTAGATCTTTCATGTAAGATTATTTTCTTTCTGTACTCGGCTTATTTCACATAGCACAATATACAGGTACTCTAGGTTCATTCATGTTGTCAAGGTAGAATTTACTTTTTTTCAGGTGAAATAGTATTCCAGTGTGTGTGTGAGAGTGTGAGTGTGCATATGTATGTGTGAAATTTTATCTTTACCCAATACTAGATGATGGACACTTGAGTTGATGTTAAATCTGGGCTATTTTGAATAAGGTTGTCATGAACAAGAGAATGCAGATATTATTCTGTATACTGATTTCATTTATTTTTGATATGTACACAGTCCTGAGATTGCTGAATCATATGATAGTTCTATTTATAATTTTTTGAGAAACCACAGTACTATTTTGCATAACGGCTATATTAGTTTAGATTCCCAAGAACAGCAGGCAAGCACATTTCTCCACATTTTTACCAATTTTAAATTTCTTCTGTCCTTTCGATAAGAGTCACTTTAATAAAGATGGGGTGATAGCTAACTGTAGTTTTAATTTTCATTGTTCTTGTGATTAGTGACACTGAACATTTATTCATATACTTGTTAGCCACCCAAATGACTTCCTTTAAGAAATATCTATTCAGGTTTTTTTTGCTTATTTAAAATTGCTTTATTTATTTTCTTGCTATTAGGTTGATTGAGTTCTATATATACTTTTGTTATTAACCCTTTATGAGATGTATAATTTGTAAATATACCCTCCCATTCTGTAGATTGTCTCTTCATTCTATTGATTATTTCTTTTGCTGAGGAATATATTTTTAGTTAGACATAATCCCATTCAAATGAGTTACTTGCATAACACAAAAAATGCCTACCCATACCAATGTCATGGAGCTTGCTCTATATTTTGCTTTAGTTTTTCATTTTCTGCTTTTTTCTTCAGGTGAAGGCTTGCTGTGTTGTCCAGCCAGCCTAAATCCTTGGGTTTATGTAATGCTCTTGCCTCAGCCTCCTGAACAACTAGGACTACAGGATTAAACTGCTCACATGACTTTTTCCAGCAGTTTTATACTTTAAGTTTTTGTGCTTAAGGCTTTAATCTATTTTGAGTTGAATTTTGAATATAGTATAAGGACCCTAATTTCTTTCTTTTCCATGTGGAAATCCATTTGTCCCAATACCTTTTATTGAAGTGTTTTTCCCTTCCCCAATTTGTTTTCTTGGCTCCTTGCCATGCTTGGATTTATTTCTGGGCTGTCTATTCTGTTCTATCCTTCTATATGTCTTTTTTCATGCCAATATCACGTTATCATGAAAATTATAGCTCATCATTTATTTCGAGATCTGGCAGTGTTCATTTTGCTCAATATTTCTTTGAAATCCAGCATCCTGGAGTTCTTGAGCTATGTAGCTTCCTTAACTAGACTACACACTTAGTGATAATTCTTACATTGTTTTACCTCTTTATGGTGCTCTTTGTTGCTCCTCGGATGAAGTAACCATCCTATGGTTAGCCTCACCAGACACCTATCCTAACTGGGATCAAGAAATGAAGAACTTTTGCCAATGGAAACACTTAAATTTTTTCTTACCGAAACAACCCTGGACACAATCTTGCTATGGCATCTTCCCAGTTTCAGTATTGGCTTGCATCCTCCCTTCTTGTGCATATCCTATTTCCTCCGGCCTCGTCCTCACCTATTCACCTGGCGGCTTCTACCTATCCTTGCTTTGTGTTGACTACCCACAAATTCTTTCTAAGATTTTCATTACAATGCAGCTGATAAGGCGATGACTTACACAAAAAGTCCCGTGTCTGATTTTTCCGTCCAATGACAAAAGACTGTTTCTCAGCGTTTGCCAGGAAGACTTCTGCTACTTCTGTCACTGCACAACTAAATCTGTTTGTCTTTTCAGGAAGTAATTGCTATCTTTTCCCGATCATAAAGAGAGGAGAAATTCTTCTTTTTTGTTCATGAGGAACAAAACAAATGAGGTCTGTATTCCCACTGAATTTTTACCAACTTGCTAACTCCCTTGGTCTGTTGAAAGGAGGAAATTTGCCACCTACTTTGGCAAACCACTTCAGTATCCCACTGCATTCCTTAGCGTCACAGTCACCGCCAAGCAATCACTGAGACTAAATTTGGAAATTCATTCATTAGTTGAGTTTTCCATGGCTTAGGTTGGTTTAGGAATTCCGGAGCAGTGAAGCCAGTGATTTGAGGTTTCAACGTAACTGTGCTCCGGGAAATAACCTAGGTGACCTGGACTATATCAGATTCACTGGTTTGCTTCAATTGGAGTCCAGAAAGGTTGTGCAACAACACCCATGCACACACACACACACACGCAAACACATGCACATACACACGCCCTTACACCTGCTCTAAGACGGATTTGTGTAAACATACACAGGCAGTAAAGTTGAGTTGTTTTTTATGATAAGTAGCACAATTTTTTATTTTAGATTATCTTTAAAAACACTTTCTAATCCAAAATCTGCTGAAGAAAGTAGAACAGTTCAACTCACATCCTGTACTACAGATATTAATGCTATAAATTCTAGAAAATTAATACAAGATAAATAAAATAATCAGATTCAGTAATGGGAGTTGAAATTGTATTTTTAGTGTTTAAGATGATTATAATAATAACTAAACGTTATCTCATTTTTATATGTGCCAGGTACTATGCTAAGTATCACATATCAAATATTTCATTTGTGAATTCCAGAACTTTGTAAAGTAGAGCCTGTTATTATCTCTCTTTTAAAATAAAGAAACTAATTCAGAAAGGTTAAGTCTCTTTCCCATAGTACACAATGAAAACATGGCAGAGCGGGATTGAAACATAAATCTGACTGACTCCCAAGTTACGGCACGCAGGACCCACAGGCCTTATTGCTCGGGCCGCACGCTGCACTCTTCCTCCGCTGGTTCGTGTCTTGGCCACCCTCGCTTTTACTTTCTTTTGCTTACATTTTGTGTGCCTTCATATATCAGGATATGTTTGTCTAATTTTCCTACTTCTGGATGTCCCCGTTACAATACTGTATAATGAAATACTTATTATAATTATTTGATTAGTTACTTTCTCCCTATAGGCTAGGACAAGTACAATGTCTACTTGGTCAGTGTTTGAGAAGAAAAAGTATGCAGCGATGCTCAAAAATATGGGTTCTGGATCCAGACTGTTTGAGTTTGGGGTTCACTTTGATTTTATGTTGCTTCGCATGTGTTCTTTAACTTTTCTCCCTGTCTCCACAGTCTCCATTTGCTTATATATAGAGTGGGAATAGCAATAATATGTATTTCCTGAAGTTACCGAGGAATAAATGAGTATAAGAAAAATACTCAAACTATTTGTTCGTTGCAACAGGACTTGACTGAGATTAGCTATTATTATTTTTATAATGTATCTATTCCTGACACCTGTAACCATGCTGGTTAGATAATAGGCAGTCGGTAAATATTCTTTGAATAAATGCTTCATGCATGAAAGAATTCACAAATAATTAAAATTCATGGAGTTATCCTAATATCTTCTCCGGTTTTGTTACATCCTGGTTATTTAAATTTTGAGATTTCCTGCCAGATTTTATCCCTGGATTAGTGCCACGTTAGTCCTGGATCAAGACAGCTGGTATCATCTCTTTGGATACTCTCGAGAAAGTCCTGGCTTTGGGGGCTGGAGCCTGAGGATTTTATCTCACAACTCATAAATGAAAGTCACAAGTTATGCACTAGTGCTTCACCTCTGTAGCATTCTGTTTTGGTCCAAGCATCTTCAAAACTTGTTACTTCTAAGAAAATAAAAACAAATTGCAAAATAACTGACTACATCTGGGCTTACAATATGGAATGCATATAGTCAGCCCGGCCTAGGGTCCCACACCTGTTGTTCTAGCTGCTTGGGAGGCTGAGGATGAAGGACTGCCTGGGCCCAGGAGATTGAAACCAGGTTGGGTAACACAGTGAATAAAAGAAAGATGATAGGAAACAGAGAAGTGAACTTTGAGGAGATGGGAAGGTGATCTGGGGACAGGGGAGAAGGGAGGGTGGGCAGGGGAACTCAAAGTGAGTATTTCACATTATGTATATGTCCCAGTTTCCCAAGGTGAATGCAATTATTATGCATCCAAAAACATATACTAATATAAAAGGAAAAACAAAAAGAAATACTTCATGGGTATATTAAAATTTGCTTTATTGGGTGAAAAAACAATATTCCCTTCTTATAACTATACTGTGCATGAAGCTTTCATATAAATAGTAACACCCCAATGAGCACCTACCATGTTTTAAGAACTTCACATATATAATTTTCAGTCTTCATAACAACTCACAGGAATTATTTCTTTTTTTTTTAATTTTTTTATTATTTTTACCAAGAACATGTATTGGTACATTGTATACATAATGTTCACAATCAACATGGTTATTTTGTACCTGTACATGATACATCTTGGTTTTCCTCCCTCTTCTCCCCTTCCCCTCCCCTCCCTTCCATTCACCCACCCCTCCCTATTTGCAACCAGTGTAGCTACACTTTACCATTTTTCCCCTTTCATCTTATTTTTCTTTTAACCTTCTTCTTTATCCCCCTTTTCCCTATCTAGTTCTCTCTTTTGAATACTATCTTTCTTTTTTCTTTTTAAAACAAAATATCTATTCTACCCCTTTGTCCTTATTTACACTTATGGTTTCTCATATCAGAGAAACAATTTGATGTGTACTAATAAATCTCTGATTTATTTCACTTAATAGTATGTTCTCCAGGAACATCCATTTATATACAAATGACTCTAGTTTATCCTTTCTTATGGCTGTGTAGTACTCCATTTTGTAGAAAAACCACATCTTCTTTAGCCATTCATCAGTTGTTGGGCATTTAGGTTGTTTCCAAGACTTAACTATTACAAATTGTGCTGCTATGAACATGGTTGTGCATATATCACTGTGATATGATGATTTTAATTCTTCTGGGAAGATACCAAGCAGAGGAATAGTCGGGTCAAACGGAACCTCTAGTTGTAGTTTTCTGAGGAATCTCCACACTGATTTCCGCAGTGGTTGGACCAGTCTGCATTCCCACCAACAGTGGAAGAGGGTTCCTTTTCCCCACAGCCCCGCTAGCACTTGTTATTGGTTGATTTCTTGATAATAGCTATTCTTTCTGGAGTGAGATGGTATCTTAGTGTTGTTTTGATCTGCATCTCTCGAGTGACCAATGATGTTGAGCATTTTTTCATATATTTATTTGCCATTTTTATTTCTTCATCTGAGAAATGTTTATTCATTTCAGATGCCCATTTTTGGATAGGGTCTTTAAATTTGGGAGGTTTGATCTTCTTGAGTTCTTTATATATTCTGGATGTTAGACCTTTATCCAAGGGACAACTGGCAAAAATTTTCTCCCAGTTTGTGATTTTTCACCCTACTCTATTAGTAATTTATTTTGCCGTGCAAAAGCCTCTTAATAGGATGTGGTCCCAAGCATCAATTCTTTGAATTGTTTCCCGTGCAGCCTGAGTTTTATTCATAAATTTTTTTCCAACCCCTATGTCTTCGAGAGTTCTTCCTATTTTATTCTCCAGGAGATTTATTGTTTCTGTTTTTATGTTTAGGTCTTTGATCCACTTCGATCTTAGTTTA